>CM061142.1:461133405-461150410 GCA_030789695.1 Scilla litardierei
CAGAGGTGACCTTAGGACCCTGTCCTCCACCGTCTCTGCGATGGCTGGCCGCTTTGACCTGATCCCCCAGATTCACTACTGTCTTACCCAGGTCCTGGAGCGTCTCCCCCGCGTACCCCCACACACCCAGCAGGTTCCCACCCACACTTCCACACACACTCAGCCTGCTACCACTTACACACCCACACCCGCTCAGCGGCCTGTCCAGCCACCACCACCACTTCCGCCTCAGGACGGAGACGGCGCAGCACCGCCTTCTTAGGCACCCTTGATGCCATCGATTATTCCTGCCGTTGTGCTGCCCGTTTCTGCTGGGTCCTGTTGCATTTTTGTCCACCCCCCCTTCCCTCACTTATTTTGGGTTTCTCATTCAGATCGTATCCTTATATATCTTTTTTGGGAGAGAGGGAGAGTTTTTGGTGCCCCACCTTTATATCTGTATCACTCCTATCTGTGCATGCATCATGGCCGCATCATACTTTTCGTTTGTTTATTTTTCGTTTATTTTCCTTTTTTTCCCATCATGCATGCATCCTCACTTACCCCTCACATTACTTGTATCTCGGTGTGCCACACTTTGCACATTGAGGACACTGTGCCATTTAGCTTGGGGGAGTGAGTTCTCACGTTCTTTTTCGATTTGCCACCTTTATTTTTAGTTTTTCACACCGTTTTTCGCTTTTGCACTTATTTTTCATCATTTTTTCTCATTTTGCCATGCATCACGTTTTTCTTATTTTTCTGTGTGCCGCATTGTAAATAGTTCTATTTTCCCTTTATCTTTATTTCTTTCTTTTTCATCTCATGCTAGAGATGACTTTTCTGTGATGATGATGACGTGGAGTTAGCTTATTCTATATGCATGCTTTATTTGTCATGTCTTAGATTTTATTTCTGAAATCATATGCTATGACTTGCCTTGCACCTAGAGATAGTAACCCATACTTTTTCCATATGAAAATGGATGAAATTTTATTATTAGCTGAGTCTGAATATTCATATGTATGCTATCACAGAAAACACACCAAGATTCACGCATTGAATGCCTATATCTGGAGTACTGATTTCTTTTCCTATATCACTTCTATATGCATGAATTGTACATTTCACTTCAGGATGATTGAATGATGTTAGCTATAATAAATCTGGATTAGTTAGCTTTTTTGTGATCGAAACTGAGTAGATTAGATTACCCTGCTGAAGTTGTCGTGCATGTCTTATAGAGTGAACCGAGAGATATATTCATTTCTTTCTCCACAAATCTTGAACATCATTTCTCTACTTTTAAAATCATTGGTGAATCTCCCCTTAGCGATTCTATTATATGGCATTTCCCCCGCTATTAATTCCTAGCTCCAAATTTCTTATTCAAAGAAAAAAAAAGAGAGAACAGAGAAAATATTCTTGTATATCATTATCTCTCTTTGAGTTGGGATCGTTGTGTATATATGCTATTGCTTCAAAAAAAAAAGAAAAAAAAAGAAAAAGAAAAGAGGAAAAATCCTCAATAAAAGATCACATCTCACTTTCTTTCTTTCTCTTCTCTTTTCATTGCTTTTGGAGCTTTATAAAAATGGGGATGTAAATATTTTTTTATGCCACCACGCTTATAGATAGGCTTGGGGGAGGGGATCCATTGATGTGTGAGAGACTGACTACTTGACGTTGCACGACAACCTAGGCTAAGTAATATTCTATACTCGGTGAGATTATTTTTAGCTTTATGAAATCCAGAAATCTAAGCCTAGCACTCATTTCATGAAATCCATACTTTTCTATTCTCTCTATTCTATAGTGTGATACTCTTATACTCCTGATAGAAAGCATTCAATTGAAAAGTGTGTGATCTGTGATTTGTATACCGCTTTAAATGATTCAGACGATGTTACTTCTAAAATTATTCTGTTTTTCATGTTTATATTGTTGCTCGTGGGTTTTCTATTTCTATTTGCACCATTATACTATGATATCAAAATAAAACTCTTTGACACGTGTTTTTCATTCAGTGCATGCTATACGAGTAAGCGGAACCCACGTCCTGAGAAAATGATCTAGCGGCTTACCTCTTCGCTTCTTTCTTTCTTCTTTATTTTTATTTCGTTTTTCATTCTTCTCCGTTTTTCAATTTTCATTTTTCTTCGCCGTTTTCGTTTTCCGAATCCACCGGGTTCTCCTTTTACTTATCTTCCTCGAGGACGAGTAAGAGATAAGCTTGGGGGATTTTGATCACTCCTCATTTTACACCTTTTTCCCGCATGTTTGCATGCCAGTTAGATCGCCCAAATCATGTTTTTCACGATATATTGACGATATTGCGATGCTTTTCACGATTTGTTGTTTTTGTCGCATTTCAGGTGATTTGGCGCGATTTGGAGTGATCTTGAGATGCGCTTACTCCAAAGGGTCACCGACGACCTCCCCGAGGGGTATTTTGCTGTTGGAGAGGAGCGGAAGAAGTACGGACGTCGCAGGAGCGACGAGGAGGCCAAAATAAGCAATCTGGGCATTTTTAGTGTCCCACTCGGCCGAGTGAAGGAGTCACTTGGCCGACCAGCGAGACACCGCTCGGCCGACCAGATCAGACACGGTTCATATGTGCACTCGGCCGAGCGACGGAGACCACATCGGCCGAGTGACGAGACCCCGTCCGCCCGAGTGGCGCCCAGACGAAGCCATTCAAAAATCGCCAAGTTACTGTTTTTCGGCTGCCTGAGCTTCAGAAGACCCACTCGGCCGAGTGGATAATCCCGACCGCCCGAGTACCATGAAGCCATCGGCCGAGTGACGACAACTCACTCGGCCGAGCCGCCCCCGAAGTGAAGACCCCTGAAGATCGAGACTTACTGTAAATTTACAGGGTTTTCACTCGGCCGAGCGACTTTTGTCACTCGGCCGAGTGCGACGCGCTGCCTGTAGCGAAAATTGCGGAAAACAGGCTGCGCAGGGGTATTTTGGTCACAGTTTTTGGACGATTTTGGGGGGTATTTAACCCCTGTTTTTACCCTAGTTTTAGAGAGCTTCTCTCTTAGATTTTTTGCAGCTTTTTAGATTAGCTTTTTAGTTTTATTCTTGAGATTGGAGAGGAAACAAAATTGGATTTTTGTTGAATTTATTTGAAGAACTCCATTGGTTTGCTTCTCTCTTCTCTAAAAATTCTATTTTTATTGCATATCTCAATATTGTGATGAATTCTATTGCTTATTTCATTGATTATTTTTGTGATCTTGCTATGAATTGTGAGTAGTCGCCACGTCTTGGGGCGTGGGGATGAACCCTACAAGCCCTATTTCATAATTGTGATGAATTGGTAGGAATTTTGCTAGAATTGCTACTAGGGATTAGATTGGGATCAATTTACTACGGATGGCTAGGAATTCACATCGATTGGGGTTTGCAAGAGATTGGATCCCAATTCGATAGGAAACCCTAGAAATCCGAATTGGGTTGGAATCGAATTTCTGTAGTATCGGTTTGCAAGAGATTGGACCGATACTAGGGTTTCCGGTTTTAATTCCGCGCCAATACCCGTTTGCAAGAGATTGGACGGGTAGGAACTATCCCAAACTAGGTCGTGGGCCGAGTTTGCAAGAGATTGGGCTCGGTGCGCGATTGAACGATGATGTTGATCCTAATGCTAGCTTCCCTAGGCTAGGGTTTCCAAGAGATTGGACCCGAGCCTAGGATAGCTATAGACCGGCAACAGCGCGAGAGCGTGAGCTTGGTTCTACATTCAGTTGCAACTAGTTCACCCAAAATCGTATTCTAGCGATTTTGATGCCGATGAACCACTTTTACGAAATATGGTGAGTAGCGGGAATTCCCCATTCCCTAGACGTTCTTTATTTGATTTGATATTTCCGTACTTTGTCTGACGATTGTGACAGGATCGCCAAAGGCAAATTTCTCTCTTCTTAAATAGCCAGGTTGATCGGAACAAGCACGGTCATTCGTCCTCCCTGTGTTCAATAACCCGCTCGCTGCTACACCGTGCACTTGCGGTAAAACTACAACCGTTCTCTGGGTGTATATACGGGATTGATCAGTTGCTCGTCTCAAGATCCGGTTGGGATACATAGTCTTGCACCACTCATGTATTCATCTTCAAGCCAAATAGTTTGCACGAAGTTCCACACCATGCGGATTGAATTGTATTGGGTCTAGGGCTTCAAAGAAGTCATTGTCCTTGAACCATTGTTAAGAAGGGCACTTTAATGTCAGTGAGAACATAGTTTAGTCTATTAAATTGAATTTGATTGATATTCCTTTAGTCAATGTTCTTGACTATTCAGCATATTCTTTTAGGATATTACGTTTTGGATTGAATCGGTAAACACAGAACTCCATCGTTTAGCATATGTTCAATATTAAATATAGATAGAATGGCTTTTATATAACTATATCCTCCCATTATTTTAGAGATCATTTTAAGCCATTATAATGAACGATTTAAATTAATTAAATTTAGTGGGAAAGGGACCTAACCCTCCTGAACTTCACAACCTTGAGTGTGCTCAACAAGTTGCTTTACTCTGCGATTCGTAGATGACTCTTCATAAATCATATCATATATGATTCCCTTATCAGTTTTTACCACTAGCCACTTATGATCATGCGTGTGCTCATCTAAATCACAATGACTAGTCTAGTCGGATCCTTGTTTTCATGGCAAGCCTAACTTACATCGGCACTTGATGTATACACGACACGACGGTTTGGGTTAAGTTATGACTACATCACATGCATTAAGAAGTTCATTTCTATAAGGCAGCTACGCCATAGCTTGAGTGTGCTCAACAACTACAACATAGAACCTATAATTGCCAACCTATAAAACAAGAAGGGCTACAGCTAATCTTGAAGAAGATTTTAAACGTAATTGACTAGATGTGATCGATGGTTTCACATAATCATAATTCGCATCATTGTGGTCTAGCAGAATATGGCCAGGGATTTGGCTAGGCCATGATCACTATCCCCACACGAGCTATGGTGATCCACAACACTGGTCAAAAAATGTTAGACCAAATCATGATCCTGTAAGGATACTAATTATTCATATGTATGACATCGACCTGAAATGGCTTCATTAAAAACTAGTTAATCCTATCAACTAATTGAATCTTAAAATTTGAAATTATTAGGATTGGTTAATAAGTTTTATTAATGTCCTTATCAACTATAAGGATTTTAGGGTGCTATCCTAATCACATGTTAGGGATTTAAAATTCAAGTTGCAACAATTTAAATCATAGCATTTTTAGAATTTATTATTATAACAATTAAAATAATATTTATTGGAGAGTGCTATCCTAATCAAGTATTAGGAGTTTAATTTATTGCAACAATTTTTAAATCATAGCATGTCCATCAAAAATTATCTTATAATTTTTTGAAAGATTTTAATGGCTATCCAAAAAGTTTTTCCTATATTTTCACATAATCAACAAGAAATAATATAACCATTAAAATTATAAACTAAACATTTTAGCATGATAACATATCAACTAAAATTATCTCATAAAATTTAGCTAGACATGCAACGTAAAAAATATGTCATAAATTTTAGTTAAATTAATAATTATGAAATAATTATAAAGATCTAATTTTTAAAATTATCACATGATTTTATAACATAAATCTAGTTTTCAAAAACAATTTTTTCGAAGATAAAACATCACAAGGAAAAAACAACTTTATTAATAGTTTAATGAACCTCCATCGCATGTAGAAAACATGTTGCGTCCTATGCACTTTATAAATGCAAAACCATAGATCAAGTAACCTGGCTCTGATACCACTGAAGGGCTTTTTGGGTCCTTAGAGCTATAAAATCGACGTCCGGCCCAAGCCGGTCAGACGAAAAATCAAATATACAGCGAAAAAACATCTTAAACTTTTTCAAGAAAGCCCTAAATAATAAATTCTAGCAAGAATCTCTATTATCCAGGGGTTGGGTCTGACAAACTCCTAAGGATAGATCTATCAAACTATGGCAATTATAAATTCATGAATATTAAACACATACCTTTCACTTTGTTTCTGCAGAATAAGAAGCGCCGTTTTTAGTAACATTTCTTTATCTCCGAAGTAATGCCCCACGTTAGGGTTGAGCAGCTTCTCCCGAGCTGAGTCACATCCTGAGCCGAACTGCGTACCGAGACAAACAACACCCTTGTCACCGAGCAAACCATGCCATCCAGAAAGTTTCACCTCGAGTGGATCCTCCGTCAAGACTTCAGATCCGATCCGAACTCATTCGTAGCTTTGTTATAGCCTGATCAGGAGCAATGAAGAATTTGGGAGAAAGAGGGAATATTAATTTAAGTCTTAATCCGAGTGTGCTCAAAACTTTTTGGAGATACTCGAATCGAAGACTTGCTGCGAGTTTCAAGGAGAGGGTTGGCCCCTCTTTATATAAGCGGCTGACCCCTCCTATCTTCTCAATTTTCGATGTGGGACTAAAGATTTTGGAGGAGAAAAATCAATTAATTTTCCCTTACACGAAGGTAAAACTTTAGCGAATTTTTCCTCCCTCAATGTTGAGGTTTGCAAGTGATATCACATACCAAATCAAAAAGCACTGAACGGTGATCGCATAAAAACAAACGTGGCTCAATTTCGACTTCGTTTGACCCCTCAAACGATGTTTCAAAGTAGTCAAAAATTGCATTCTATTGGAAAAACGAGCCGCCAGCATCTAGGGTTTCTCAAACCCTTGGTGGGCCCTACCAATGGGGGCCCCCGGAGGCCAGCTGGGCGCACCAGTCTGCATGACTGCGGGCAGGCCCCCAGCCCACAAGAATGTAGGCGGGCTCAGCTGACCGCTATCTTGCTGGCAGGTCCAGCCACCTGCAAGAATGCGGGTGTCCCAGTCACCCACATTAAGCGGGCTGGCCCAACCCCTCATACGGGGCTGGGATACCATGGGCCCAAGCCCAGGCTGCAGCGCCTGTGCAAGCCCAGGCTATGGCTTGGGCTTCTATTTGATCTTTTTTTGTTACTTTGTTTTATGTCATTATTTTGCCCTATTGGGCTTTGACCAAAAAAAATTGTCTAAGACATTCCTAGACATCTTATTAAGCTTGTTCTATGCGTATATTGTAAAGTATATTTGTAAATGTTTTACAATATATTTTATTTCCTTTTTTGCTTCATATGCAATAATGCACATCTCTATCGCAAATTATTTGCGATATAAATACTTCTAATGTATATATCGCAAACCCTTTTGCGACACATTTAATACCCATACATTATATGTATTATCTCCCTTAAGTCTTCCTATTACTTGACGAAGGTCTTACTCTGTGTGAGACCCTACGGCCTGACCCTACTACTGGTAGGGCTCGAAACCCCAGACGGCAGCGACCACGAGCAACAGGTGTTGTCCCTGTTTCGGTATCATAATTATGTGGTTAACTCATTGACATGAGTATTGTCGGGACCACCCTAACTATGTCCATGATGAATACCGCAGTTTTATTCCTTTTGTTAAAACTATGTCGCCAAGCCAAGCCTCTGGTACGGTCAATTGTCAACCCCACTAGCTTGAACTTGGTTAGTCTCCATCAGTCTTTAGTCAATCAATGTTAGACTTCTTCTAACATACTTTGGCTAAAAAATTTCACTAAAGACCGAAGCAACTAATGCGACACTAACTCACCATTAAACGAGAGGGACGAATCCTCTCTTGGTCATTACTCTCCTCGTACGCTTCAAGTGTCACCCAACCAAAGACCTTTCAACAGGCCTTGCCTCGAAGCTAGGACAGAGATCTAAATGACACTGTTCACGTACAGGTTCGTACAATGACCTCAAGTCTAAGGTCCAACTTGCTTATCATCACTAATAGCTATCACTTACAGATTAGTTATGTTAATCATGCGATAACTCTCATTGGGTCGTTCAGTGAACTCATTCTCCAATGAGCACATGTATCTCGCCTCCGACTTCGCCAAGTCAAACGACCATGAGAACATCGTCACCATCGCATGGTTGAAGAAAAGACATAATGGTCTATTCGATGTATCAATATCCTTTTCTCGAAACATCTATGACCATGAATGAGTTTAGATTTATGCTACTAATGGTCAAACAGTTCTCCATGATCATGATCCTCATCTCGATACTTGTTTAACCTCGAATCAAGTCTCAGGACTTTATGTAAGTTCTTATGTCGACTACATTATTATTATCTTAGATAAATTCTTACCAACCAGCTTACTGCTATTTTAAACAAGATGTTTGTACACCTACACATAAATAAATTACCTCGAGAGCGTACAAATCTCCCAACATCTCACACTTGCACTCATGCCTATTTATCTCGGTATCTTATATCGCTTTTACGCATAAGTCTCTCTAGACTTTATATGGTAGATAATTCGTGAGTGAATCTGCTAACAGTCTTTAGTATAAACTTAAAGAGTTTCTATGTTCATGGTAGACCACATAGTTGAATCTCATTCAAATAATTACCTTGGTCTTTTGGAATCCATTATATTTCACTTTCCAGGATATCATCCAGCTCATCGTACCTTACGAGAATAATCCAAAATAGTTACCGATCAACAGCATGGTTCATAATCATTTCTAATAAAGTGTCAAACTCTTTGACCACTTTGTCAAAACATATGTTCTGGCTCTTTGATGCATAGCATGCTTTTTATTCGCTCCTACTGATCTTGAAAACTTTTTGACTGATTCATATAAGTTTGTTCTTCTAAATCATATTTAGAAAATCGACTAAATATGTATACTCCAGTTTTCCTGGTCATCATGAGCATTTACATCGAGTCTGATCCAAATAAATCTGTACACAGCTGTTGGCGAGAAAGTTTCATCACAATCTATTTATAGGAGTTCTGATGATAACTATTCTCACCCAGCATAACTTGTACTTCACTAATTTCCATCTGCACTAATATTTCGTCGTAAAGATTCACTTGCAGCCAGATGGAACACTTCCATTGGGCACGACAACTAAGGTCTATACCTTATTTACGTGCAAGGACCATTTTCGGATTACATTAAGTCATTTCTTAGATTCACTACTCCAAATGGCATCTTGGAAGTTGTCTAGGCCATCATCAACTTTGATGTCTTACTCGACTTTTTCGTCTCACGAGGCTCGAGTAATCATGTGACTTCCTAACGATTAATGTAAGGAATATTTTATTGATAAGGTCCTCACAAAACCTTATCAAGAACCTAGGCATTAATATCTGGGACTTAACCCAGAGGGAGGATTGTAACTCAGAGTCACTTTCCATGTATCACACCATGTCTAACAAAGTGCGATTCATTCATACCAAATAGCTTACTGTTATTTTGAACAAGATATTTATACACGTACACAGAGATAAATTACCTCAAGGGCATGCCCATCTCCCAACAACAACAACAGTTACCAGGTGAGTATATGCATGGCACCATTTGCGCCATTGTATAGGAGGAAGTGTCACTCTCCACTTAATTGGGATGATGTTGACGACAATGAACTTTTGGGACCGGAGATGATTACTGAGACGATAGATGTGGTGAGGATCAGCAGGGACAACCTTTGTATAGCCCAAGACTGTTATAAGCATTAGGCGTATACGAAGAGACGACACTAAGAGTTTCAGCCAGGCGATCGGGTATTCTTAAAGATCTCACCTACACGAGGATTAATTCGTTTTGGCAGATGTGGGAAGTTGAGTCTGAGGTATATTGGACCATTTGAGGTTGTAGCTCGTGTTGGCGAAGTAGCTTATCAACTTGCACTACCACTATCCCTCGAAAGTGTGCATAATGTGTTTCATATATCCCAACTCAGGAGATATGTTGGAGATCTCAATCACGTTGTCGACTTCTCGGAGATTGAAATGCGACCGGATTTGACATATGACCAGAAGCAAGTAGCTATCCTTGACATGAGACAAAATATGCTGAGGAAGAAGGCTATTAACCTTCTAAGGGTCATGTGGCACAGTGAGTTTCTAGGAGAGTCAACCTGGGAACTCGACGATGAGACGAGAGAGAAATATACGCACTTGTTTGTACAATGAATTTATCCTTTTGATGTATATGTGATGATGTATAGAATATATTTTTCTCCTTATTTTGAAATTCCAAGGATGCAATTTATTTTAAGAAGGATAGGATGTAAGAACCATAATGTTAATATACGTGTTAATGTTCGTGTATTTTTGGACGTATACGTACGTATAAAATTCTGGGAATATTTATGAATTTTTCCCAATCTATGTGGTGAAGAAATTATTTTTAAATAATTTCTATAGCTTATTTGGATTTAATTAAGTAAGTATTTGGGGTGAATACATGTATTTGGGAATAGGTATGTGGTATTAATTGTAGTATTTCTTTTTACCAAAAACCTAATTCCTAAAAATCCTTAAAGAGACACCTCATGCTTAGAGGTGCCATTAGCACCTTAACTCTCATCTATCATGGGCAATGTGGCAAGCTAGGATGAGATTAAGTGGTGATGAGGATGACTAAGGGAATAAAAAGAAGAAATATTAAGAGAAATAAAAAAAGAAAAGAAAAAGGAGAATCCTCATTTCCCTCTTCCCCCTACTCCTGCACATACCCTCATCCTCACTGTTTCCCCTTCACTTTCACTAGACCGAAGCCCTCTCACCTAAACTAACCCACACATAACCAATTGAAGGAGCTCCAAGAAGAAGGAGGAGGAGATTAAGCTGCAGAGGGTCTTCAAGAAATAAGAAGGGCCCCAGACCATCTGAAGGACAGATTGATGTAGGAATTTTAACTAATCTAGTAAGATTTTAGTTTAGAACCGCATAGAAGTAAATTTAATCGTCGTAGAAATAGACAGCACCATGGAACCAAACGACCATGTCTCGGTTGTGTAGGGGACGACATGGTCGTGTTTCGACCGTGTCGTGGTCGTCCAACCAATCGTAGTGTCACACGGTTGTTATTCGACCGTGCCGGTATTTATGTGAAACTCTCAAGCCAAACGGTCGTGTCGACCTTGACACGGTTGTGTCACCCTAAACTCTTCGATTAGCGTCGACGTAGATGCGAACATTAATTCCCATGAATCGACATGACTGTGTCCCTAAGGGAAACGACTGTGACGAATGATATTCGACCCATCTACAGTTCTTTTCCCACACGATTGTTTGAAATGACAAATGATCGAGTGAACGAAGATTCTGAACCACAACCCTTGGACTCCACATAGTCGTGCGGGGGTATTCCAAACAACTGTGTGGATAGTTTTCCCAAACCTCATCAGTGTTGCTTCACATGGCTGTGTGGAAGCTCCAAATGGCCATGTGGATGAAGTTTTACAGAATGTTAATTGGATACCTACTTTAGTTTGCTGTTGTTTTCATACCACCCAGCATTGTTTTATGAAATGTAAATTGTATGCTCAGGACATGCCCCATGTGGAAATCATGATATGCAATTTCAATTTATGGATACATGGCTACACTTGATAAATGAGAACACTGAAATTTTGTTATCATGGCACATACGTTCATATGCAAAAGAAAGGAATTTCTTGTTACTTTTTGAAATGATGTTATATATGGAAATTTGACCATAAAGAGGAATGTGCTATTGAATTTGATAAATTAACATAGTGAAATGTTCATAAGGCAATGAAATTGAGAATGCGGTGATGAGACCTCCGAAATGAAAGAATTTGATGAAACTGTGATGCGATGAGTGTAAATGGTCTGGAGTCTTCAGTCCATTCTAAAATGGGTGAAAATCCAGATATGGGTTTGGGGGAAACACATGTAAAAAGTAGGCGTTAAGGAGTGGACATGGATTTATAGTCTCACTTGCACTCCCGACGGCCAGGACAGGGAGTGGACAAGGTTAGATAGGCACATGGGTGTACTCGTGATGCACCATGAGGTAGAAATGTATCACCATCTCACTCCCGAAATGTGGGAGTTACGAGAGGCCCCTAAAGTGCTCGTGTCGCTGTTTGGGGTACCACTGTGTTCACCCACCTTGGGTGAAGTCCGGCTCCTTAAGTGTCCTACTATTTACACGGATTTTCGAACATTTAAATATATGTAACAATTTTAAAGTTAATGATATCAAATAATGAATATCGTTACTTCTCTGCTTTACTTTTAGTACTTGCATGTTGTGACATGTTCCAGTTAAGCATGCTCTGTGGACAAATTTACTTCTGTAGATCGACCCTATAGTTAGGTAGTCCAGCTCTGAAGCTGGGTCCTACCTAGTTTAGTTAGCTTTCCTATTGAGTCACACATTGACATGCCCCATCTACACTTTTCGGGTTCAGGAGTAGAGACATAAAAGCAGATCCTTACTCAACATATCACTCCACCTTTCAAGGTACCGATGGAGACAACTTAGAGTGCTTTTATTAGCAAGGTTTCCCCGAGGTAAATTAGAGAGTGTGTTGTACTGGGTGTGAACCTCTTTTTGGTTTGTTTTTGTGGGTTGGGGTTTGCTTTTGGGTTTACCCCACTTTTGTACTTTTGTACCCCTTGTATAGCTCGGAGTATGTATGATGTACCTTTGTATACTGTAATGTTAAGTTTCGTGTTTTCATTTCTAGTCTGTGGATTTAAATTTTGTTGGAGCACTTTACTTTACTACTTCTGTACTATTCCAGTATGTTGCAGTGGCTTGTGAGAGGGTTTTATTTTATCATAATTTATTCTTAGTAGTATTTGGAAAACATGGGCTCAAACCCTGAGTCTGAATACTACACAGCCTTGTCATACTACGTATTCTCCGTATTTGGAGAAGCGGGGGACATATCTGGTTCTTCAAGCACAACATGGTAAAGCCTACTATGGGGGGAGATAGCCAAGGGCATAAGTTGGCAAAGAGAATCCAAAACTTCGAGGACGAAGGGATGAAGGCAAAGGCGAAGGCGGAATTGAAAGGCTTTCACATAATCCCAACTTCCCGCCTTTTGGGAAAACAAATCCCTTCATTTAATTCAGGGATACGAAATTTGTAAGGACAAAAAAGATAATCTGTTCGGATCTTGTCGGTTAAGGAAAATGAAAGCTCAGGAATCAGATCCAAAATTTCTTGAGGTTCATCAAGCGAATTGCATGCATGTATGGTGTGAGCATTAGGCTCCGTAAGCAATTCTTTGCCCTTCTCAGTGACCGAATCATGTTGGGAGGATCGACAACTACTCAGAGCATCTAAGGGGGATACTTCCCTAATTATCAATATTGGAATCTAAAAAAAGCAGACGAGGGAAGAAAGCTACCTTAGTAAGGATTGATGACTTGTGGAAGTAGCTAGAGCGAAAGCCAGATTTCTTAAAGATGAAGTCAAAAGAGTTTGCCGCTCAGTCTCCTCCTCTCCATTTATACTAGAGAAACTAGCCTCCGAACATAGCTTGGCCGTTCAAAATGATGCACGTGTCCGTATCTGATGTCATTGATGTTCTGAACCTCGAACCGGTGCAGTAACCAAAGCAAGAACATGGAATTTTAGCAGTCGAAAGCAAACGTTCACGCTTCGAATGTCATGCCCATTTAATGAGGTTTCACATCACTTAGTCTCAATCAACACCTCGCTTGAGTCTAAGTGATGCGGACCATTTTTGATACATAGGTCCGGCTATGAAGCGAAAAGATATATTTTGTTTGGAAAGTGAGGCCCACTTGAAGTAGTAAGCACTGGCCCAATAACCCAGAGGCCCATTGAGGAAAACAAATTTTTACCCAGACAAGGAGGTAGCTCACTTGCCCGTTGAGTCCCTCTAACCGCACAGATCGGTTAGTAATGGCAGAATACATGTGATTCCATTATCTCCATTCTCAGAGGGGATCTCACCGTCATGAATGAGGAGCTGTTAAGCATTGGCAAAGGAAATCATCGCTTATAAATAGAGAATACGAGAACGAAGAAAATATACACACGCCAGAGGTACTAAATACTTGATACTCTAACAACACTTATCTCTTTCCACTTTAATACTTGTTCCTCCAAAAAGCTCGTCGTGACTAAATCAAGACGATCTTCTTTAGGTCGATCTTGACGGCCCCGGGCCAACGTAAGTCGATACTAACTTAAGCATCGGAGGGGATTTGGGTCGGAACCCAGATCCGACCACCCTAACGAGTGTCTTTGTTGCAGGTCGTTCGATGCACGACCAGTGAGAAGGTTGTATGGTCGTCATCTATGACCCAGAGATAGGTCGAGCTCCAGCGCAGTATCTTGACCCTCGCTCTACACGACCCGAGTTTCATCCATGGCGGGTCTCGCCCAACATCTGACACGGCTCCACCTCATCAACTACGTCTGCGTCAACCCACTATATTGGTGGCCGGAACCCATCCGTCACCAATATTATTATCAGAAAACAATCGGGGAAGTGTTAGAATATTTTCTAATGATCATAAAAATATCATAGGTTGATATGGTTTAGCATACTACTCTCATTTAGCAAGTTAGTTATGAAGTAAATCTTGAAAATCTTTTAGTATTTATCATACCAGAATAATGATTACACAATGGAACAAGATAAGACATGAGTCATGTAGCATGGATGTATAGACTGGCTGTCATCAAGAGCTTTCATACCAAATTCAAATTTTAAATCGACAGTGATAGTTCTGAGATTTTAATTAAACTGAAGCAGTAGAGCAAAGGAACACTGTTTAGTTATTTTTGAAAGGATTTCGAATCCTTTCAGGCCTATAAACCCTGGAGAATTCTCTCGGGCAAAACAATCTGAACTTTTATCTTATCTTTCAGGAATGATTTATATTTACAAGCCTTGTGTTTTTGGTTGATTCTCAAGAGCTGGGCAGTGTATTTTAGGATGATGATTTCTTTTAAAACCATCTGCAACATGGTACGAAAATCACTGCTGTCGTAAATACAATACAGTGTTACACTTGCCTAACTTTTTTATCCTAACTTCCTTTTTCTCAACATGAAACCTATGAAGCATGAACCCATGGCTATTGCTTACTCATTGAAAGACAGCCAACCACTCATTTATGTATGGGACTGTCTCATTGCATGACAGTGACGATGAATTCATAAGTGCTACCAAATGCGCTCTTTATTATTGTCCCTCCGGCAGGGCACAAGCCTCTTAAAACCCCAACGGATAGAGTGGTTGTGGTGAATTAATGGTATCACCTCAAGAATTTAGTGAGTTGGGAGGGTCAATTGAACTTCGTGAGCTTTCATGAACACTGTGGGTTCGAATCTTTTTGAAAAGTTCTCATTATAAGTACTGAATTGATCACGTCTAATTTATTTTTGAAAAGTTATCACTTGTGAAAAGTTCTCACTAATTTTTTTCACAAGAGGACGTGGGAGTGGAACACAAATCCACTTTAATAGAAGTTGATGTTGCCACATCACCAGGCTAATATTGTTAATACTGTTGAATATGTGGTTGTAAACGGATTGGGTACTGCAATTCTTACAATTTGTGTTTGTTTTGTTTTCTCATTACGGATACAAATATACATAGTAATATTGTTTGCCCGAAGAAATCGATTTCTATGTTTGATGAAAATAAATTCGCAGTCATATTGGATCATGTTATTCATAGGATTCTATTGATTATGATCCTACTTTTGAAAAGAAAATGAGTTAAATCTTCTTCTTTTTCGTACTTGATAAATTTTTTATCACAACCAACATGCCAAATCCCCCGAAAAGGATAGTACATATTACAGTTACTTCAAAAGAGCAGCACAAAAGAACCAGCAAACTACAGACCTAAAAAGGAAACATCACAACATGAAGAAAACTACTTAATACCCCCCCGAGCTTTACTTAAAAAGTTGCAAGATTGAAGCAGATCTTCCTTTCTCCTTTGAATTACCGTAACTTGACGCACTTTGAATCCATAAGAGCCTGACCAAACTGCTCGATGACAAATACTTCTATCGGAAGGTTCGTTGATTACGTTCCCACTAGCTGAATTTACTATAAGGTGTAAATCCAATTTTCAGAAGCTTGACCGCCGCTTCATTCTCCTTGATAAATTTTAGAAGCCAATCAACTTCATCATGGAAAGTGGAATATCTGTGTTACAATTTGCATTTTTCCCAAAAAAAATCAAAACACGTCGTGAGTAAACACACTCAACAATATGTGGGCCATCCTCTCCTCTGCACAGCCACACAAACAACACATATTGGCCAAGTGTTCTTTTCAAGACATCCTATGTGAGAAGACCCTTATTGAAAGCCATCCAAGTAGTAAAAGAGTATCGGCTTACTCAAAGTAGTAAAACATATCTTACAACCGTTTTAAGAGAAGCCCTAAATAATAAACCCTAGCCAGAATATCTACTATCCCGGAGTTGGGTCCGGCTAAACCCTAAGGCCACTCCCACCGGGCACATTTTTTCTTTTTTTTTGGGGGGGGGGGGGGATTTTGGGGGATTTTTGCAAATAACCCCCCCCCCAAATACCCCCACCTCCAAAGCATTCCAACGAAAATCCCTCCCAAAATGCAGGATTTTGGGCAATTAAATTAGTTTTTTTAATGATGTAGCCGTTGGGATTTTTGGGGAAATTTGAAGAGGATATTTTTTTAAAAACGAAAGTAGCCGTTAGTAGCCGTTGGGACCTTGAAGTTACATAAATATGAGAATGTGATTTTATTATTAAGTATGTTATGTTATGTTGCACTTGTACTCGTTTCGTAGTTCAATTTGAATATGCCATTGGATTTGGCTGTATGGATTCAACAATGAATCAAGAGGTGTAGTGATCACTTATTGAAACAACGGTTTTTTTTTACAAAAATTTGTATTTTTGGGAAAATTCGGCCAAAATCACCACCCCTGCATTTTGGGAAAAGCCACCCGCTGGGTGTGAAGCGCATTTTGGAGGGGGATTTTGGTCATAATCCCTTACCCCCCCACATTTTGTTAAAAGCCCCCGCTGGGACTGCCCTAAGATAGATCTATCAAACTATTGCAATTATAAACGCATGTAAATAAACTACATACCTTACACTCGTTTTCGTAGAATACGAAGCA
>CM061142.1:461150910-461175913 GCA_030789695.1 Scilla litardierei
GACTAAAAGAGTATGACTCAAATGTATGTTTAATTGTTTCAACAAATGATCCACTGCTTTGGCATAGACGCTTTGGCCATGTGAACATCAAAAACATGGATAAGATTTCTAGGAAAGAGTTGGTGCAAGGACTTCCTAAGATAAGTTTTAAATTAGATAAAATATGTGACTCATGTCAATTTGGCAAAATGCATAAGAGTTCATTTAAAAATATTGGAGCTCTCAGTTCTAATGGACCACTTGAACTACTCCATATGGACTTGTTTGGCCCAACTAGAACTCCATCATTATGCAACTCTAGATACGTATTTGTCATAATTGATGATTTTACTCGATATACGTGGGTATTATTCTTAACTCATAAGAATGATGCCTTCCGTGAATTCGAAATATTTTTCAAAAGAATTGAACGTTTATATTCCATGAAAATTATTTCCTTGAGAAGTGATCACGGTGGAGAATTTGAAAATGAACATTTTAAATCATTTTGTGAAGAACAAGGTATTTCTCACACTTTTGCTTTTCCCAGAGCTGCTCCTCAAAATGGGGTAGTTGAAAGGAAAAACAGAACACTCCAAGAGTGTGCATGAACAATGTTGTGTGAAAGCAACCTTCCAAAGAAATTTTGGGCGGAAGCTGTAGCAACCGCGTGCTATATTCAAAATAAAGTTTTAATTAGAAAACCTTTTGAAAAGACCCCGTATGAATTATTGCTCCAACGAATTCCAAAAGTATCTTACTTCAGAGTTTTTGGTTGTAAATGCTATATTCTGAATACTAAAGATAACCTAGATAAGTTTGACTCCAAAGCGTATGAAGGCATATTTATCGGTTACTCTTTACGTAGTAAGGCATATAGAATTTACAATAAAAGTTCCGAGACTATTGTTGAAACTCTACATGTAACATTTGATGAATCTTTACCTCATAACATTGCTCATGATGATGATGATAGCATGCTCATTGCACGCACTCCTAATAATGAATCTCTCAATGATATCCCTAGTTCTTTGCCTAAATCATTTCCTGAAGTCACACATCACCCACACACACAAGTCTTAGGTGACATTGATGCAGGAATTAGAACTAGATCTCAAATAGAACACTTAACACATGTTGCATTTGTTTCTAACATTGAGCCGAAAAAGGTAGAAGAAGCTTTTGCAGATGAAGCATGGATCGAGGCTATGCAAGAAGAACTTCTACAATTTGAACGCAATCAAGTATGGGAGTTAGTGCCTAGACCAGAAGATCGTCCCGTTATCGGTACTAAATGGGTATACCGCAACAAACTAGATGAAGATGAAAATGTGATAAGGAATAAGGCAAGGTTAGTAGCACAGGGTTACTCTCAAGAGGAAGGTATAGACTTCGATGAAACCTTTGCTCCTGTTGCTAGACTAGAATCCATTAGGATGTTACTCGCATTTGCATCATATAAGAATTTTAAACTTTATCAAATGGATGTAAAAAGCGCTTTCCTAAACGGATTCATAAAGGAGGAAGTCTACGTTGAACAACCTCCAGGATTTGAACATGATAAGAAAACAGGATTTGTTTACAAGTTAAACAAAGCATTATATGGGCTAAAACAAGCTCCAAGAGCTTGGTATGAAAGACTAAGAAAATTTTTAAGTGACTCAAGTTATACTGTTGGAAAAATAGATACAACCTTATTTGTTAAGAAAGATCATAATGATATCATTCTTATCCAAATCTATGTAGATGACATCATTTTTGGATCTACTAATGATGATCTTTGCCAAGAGTTTGCCAAGTTAATGCAGGAAGAATTTGAAATGAGCCACATGGGGGAGCTAACATACTTTCTCGGATTACAAATCAAACAAGGAAAAGAAGGAACCTTCATTCATCAAACAAAGTACGCAAGAGACTTGATCAAAAGGTTCGGGATGGAAACTGCATCAGGAAAGAACATACCAATGGCAACGTCCACTTCCTTAGACAAAGACGAAGCAGGTAAGAAGGTTGATCAGAAAACATATAGAGGTATGGTCGGTTCGTTACTCTACTTAACCGCCAGTAGACCTGACATCATGTTCAGTGTTTGTGCATGTGCTAGATTTCAATGTGATCCTAGGGAATCACACCTTAAAACAGTAAAATACATATTTAGATATCTTAAAACCACATCTGACTTTGGACTCTTCTATCCCAAAGGAAGCACATTCGATTTAACTTCATTTAGCGACGCAGACTATGCTGGTTGTAAAGCCACAAGAAAAAGCACAAGTGGAACATGTCATTTCCTTGGACATTCCCTTGTTTCGTGGTTTAGCAAAAAGCAAAGTTCCGTTTCACTATCTACCACTGAGGCAGAGTATATAGCTGCCGGACTTGCCTGTGCTCAAATACTTTGGATGAAACAAGTCCTCGTCGATTATGGTGTTAATACATCTACATGTGTAATTTATTGTGATAATAAAAGCACCATAAATCTCACTAAAAATTCTGTTCTTCATTTATTGATATAAGACACAGATTTATTGATGATCATTGTGCCAAAAAGGATGTTGAACTTAAATTTGTCTCCTCTGAGTTTCAAGTTGCTGATATTCTAACAAAACCCTTACAAAAGGATACATTCTCTAGACTTCGTCGAGAATTGGGTATTGTTGGAGAAAAAGAATTGAATAATGCTCAGCTATAATATCTTTTTGTTAATGACAAGGGGGAGAAAATAACGAAATACAAAAATGAATGCATTATTTCTAATGGCTTCGATGCAGGGGGAGACTCGCATCAAAGCAGGGGGAGTAAGTATACTATGTATCGTCTTATTTTTTTTTAACTTACCTCATTTTTTATTTTTGGGTGTCATCATCAAAAAGGGGGAGAGTGATGGAAATTGAATTCCACCCCAAGTGATTTTGATGATGAGCACACCAAACGAAAGCTTAGTGTACTAACTACACTACACTTAGAATATGCAGATTTCGAGAAGCTCTACTTATACTCCAAAGAAGCACGTATCAACGCTCCACGACAAAGACGAACATGGCTAAACTCAAGTGATGAAGCTCAAGCTCAACCAGAACAAGAAGCTCAAAGAGAAGCTCACCTTCACTTCATCAAGTTGACTAAACTGCCGAAGACATGTTCAGAGTCTAGTGTGAGTGTGTCGTGTCTTTTAGGGTATTTGTCAAGCCATATCAAATAGACAACACACACACACAAATGATTTCGAAACAATTTTTAACTATCTTCAAAAATAGTTTTCAAGAGCTTTTCTAGTCACTTCATAATTCTCGTAGTGAAACTCCACGCACCCTGGAGTTAACTACCCTTTTGACTAGAACAACAGGAAAAACTCCTCTGGGAGTCGACTACCAAAAGTAGGGAGTCGACTACTTGTCAAGGATGAAAATTTCCTAGACTCCTCTGGGAGTCGACTACCTATAGAGGGAGTCGACTACCTGCTGGAAATTTTCAGACGTTTTTGAATTTGAATTTTAAAATCTTTTGAGCAATTTACTCCGAAATTTTTGGGACAAAAGTCAAACGAAATTTGAAATTCAAATCTCAGTTTTTCCCTATAAATAGAGCTTAATTCTTTTGTGAAAAATACAACGTAAAAGCTCTCGTGAATCAAAGCTCTCTAATTTTTCTCTCTAGCCAGTTTAAATTCAGTTTTGATCTTGCAATATTTTCTCATCTTTTTTAAGATCGTATTATTATTTTCTATTAGCTAAATTGTTTTTCAAAATCCCTTCTATTACTTCTCTCTAATTTTATTTGAAGGATTTTTGAAAAAGCTCTAGATCACAAAGAACTTATCTCGTATCTTTGTGTGATCTAGACTATCATTCTATTAAGCCACTACACAATTGTCTATCTTTTGATTGGCTATAGAATCGGGTGTATTTTCAATCTCTATCATTTATTGTAGAGTATTGAACAAATCTCTTATTGTGTTAATTGTTGGAACACTAGACAAGTCTAGTTGTTGCCAGTTGGAAAGTCCTCGGTTTGTGAGGCAAGGGTAAAACCCTAGACAAGTCTAGGTGTTGCGTTCGGAAATCATGGTCAAGGCTAGGTCGTTGGAAATCCTAATAAGTGAAGTGAGGTGCTTGTATTTGCCAAGGCAGATAGTGGAAATCTCGTACCGGATTGGTCGGGGACTGGACGTACCCGGGTTGCGGGGAACCAGGATAAAATCCTTTTGTTTGCGATTGTTGATCTGTGTTTGATTATCTTTACATTCATATCTTCTATTTACAGCAAAGATCAATTTTATCTGTATACGCTGAAATTCATATTTATAATCTTATTTGTCCTAACATATTCTCTGGGAGTCGACTACTGCTCATAAGGAGTCGACTACCTGCTGTGAAATTTCGCTGTGCACTTTAAAATTATATTGTTGATTAAGAACCAAGAGTAGATCAATCTACTTGGTTTCTTAGGCAACGTTAGAAGGAATTTATTTGTGTTATTATCGTTGAGCGAAAAAGTTTTAGTATTTGATCAACACTATTCAACCCCCCTTCTAGTGTTGCTTGCCATCCATAGGATCCAACATTCACCACATGGGAGAAGCTTGCTCTTGCTTTTGTGGATAAATTTTATCCACCCTCAAAGACGGTCCGGATCCGTGGGGCCATTTCAAATTTCAAGCAACTCCTGCAGGAGTCGCTCTACGAGGCCTGGGAGAGGTTTAAGGACCTCCAACACCAGTGCCCACACCACGGAATCCAGACGTGGGATTTAGTGCAGAGCTTCTACAACAGGCTCCAACCTAGCACTAAAATGATTATTGATGCTGCGCGCAGGGCGCCTTACTGGATAAGTCTCCTGAGGAGGCCATAGATCTGTTGGAGCACATGGCTGCCAACATTCAGCAGTGGGGTGATGAGCGGACCGTGATCACCCGGACCCCTGAGGTCAAGGCTGCTAGTCACCTGGACTACCACATAGAGAACCTGTGCAAGCAGGTGGCCCGTATTGAGCAGCGCCTGGACTCCCTCCCAGCGGCACTCAGCACCTCCTATCATCCTACGTAGGAGTACGTAGATCCGGGGTATATCCCTACTGAGGGTCACTATGAGGGTGCTGAGACATCCGAGACTGTTCAGTTTGTCCACGGAGAATGGCGAAACCAGTGGTAGCATTCGGCTGCCAGGAATCACCCAGGTTTCTCATATGGAAACCCAAGCGGATTGCTGCAACCTTCGTAATTTCAGAGACCACCACCTCCTTAGCAGTACTAGCAGCTGAGCCAGCAGCAGGGTGGCTTTAGGCCCACTGGGCCCTATAGGCCACCAGGATATCAGTATAACCGACCACCACAGCAGAATTTTGCGATGGCTCCTCCAAAGTCAAATCTGGAATCTGCATTGGAGACCTTTATGAGCGACCAGATTCGGTTCAATCAAGATACGTCGAACTAATTTAAGAATATCAATTCTTCGCTCGACGAACTGAGGGGGAAGATGTCGCAGTTGCTGAAGAATCAGGGGAGAATACCCTCTCAGCCGGAGACCAACCCCAGAGCTCAAGCAAACGACGTGGTTTCTGTGACCACACGAGGAGGACGGGTTACCGATCCCGTCATGGTTCCGATACTTAGCAAGGAGAAGACCACCACTGAAGAAGCTACTGGACAATGCCAGAGTTGAGGCCACTGAAGGGCCTATCGCTATTGAAGAGAAGGCGGATGCACCTCATGTCATGCCTTCTACTACGCCTACACCCGCTGATGCATCTAAGGGCAAAGCCTCCAGGCCCCCTCCTCCGTACCCTCAGAGGCTAGCCCAAGCCAAATTGGAGAAAAAGTACTCCAAGTTTATGGAGTTACTAAAAGGGATTCAGCTGAATATCCCATTTATTGATGCCATCACCGAGATCCCAACATACGCAAAGTTTCTGAAGGATCTTATTACTGGAAAGCGAAGGCTGGAAGAGATCAAGCTGTTGGAGGATTCTACCTCCATTATCAAGAACCACCTCCCTCGAAAGCTGTCGGATCTGGGGAGCTTCACCGTGCCATGCTCCATTGGAGGAATGCCGATCGGCAGAGCCCTAGAATCAACCTGATTTAGGGCCTAGAATCAGCCTGATGCCCCTTTCTATCTTCAAAAACTCCAGACAGGAAGCAAGCTGGAACCTACCAGTATGTCAATCCAGCTCGCCGATCACTCTATCACCTACCCGGTAGGGATAGCGAGGGATGTCATCCTCCAGATACCTCCAGGACTATGCGTCCCAGTCGATTTTGTCATCATAGACATGCCGGAGGGAGGAAGCTCTCAACTCATACTCAGTCGCCCCTTCATGGCGACGGCCAGGGTGCTTATAGACGTTTGAGAAGGGACCCTCTCCCTCAATGTGGGAAATATTGAGGCTGAGTTCCGACTGCAAAAGCCGATGAAGGAGCGAGCCCACGTGGAAGGGGCTAGTTATCTGGAGTTTCTGGAGGAGGAAGCGATTGAAGACTTTTCTGCGGAAGGGGTCATGAAGGACCTGGTTAAAGCAAGCATCGACGACGACGGTAACCCAACCTACAACAAAGTGGTCGCCACGTACATCCAAGTATTGGATGAGGAGTTTCAACACCACTCAACAAATCATCAAGCCTGGGAAGCCACATCTTACAAGGAGGAGAGTGTTGGAGTAAACGGAAGTCAAACACCGCCGAATTGCACCACCCCGAAGGGTGACGTGCGACCACCGCGCGTGCCAAGTAAGCATTGATATATCATAGGGAGTCGAGCTCATGACTGAAAACAAGCGCTTATTGGGAGGCAACCCAATTGCGTAGATTTTTAGATTTCTTTCCTATCTTCTTGTTTTTCTATCTTTATTTCATATTTTTAGGTAAAATCGCAAAAATCATAAAAAATTTTGACGAGTTTGTGTTTTGTGTAGGACGGACGATTGGGGGTATGCATATGGACATTATACACGGAAGGAAGCCGGAGGAAAGTAACAGAGTTGAAGATTTGAGAAGAAAATGAAAGGGAAAAGGAGAAAAAGAGCTACAGGAAACTCGGACCAAGCATCTCAGCTGCTCGGTTGCGTCGAGTGGATACGAAAACGAGAGCTCGGCCCGAGTGGACTTGACATGCGTTTATATTTCATATATTCACGCACGTTTTCTTTTGTGTTTTTCCGTATTTTCCGCCGTCTTTTATTCGTTTTCTCGTATTTTCTCGTTTTCTTTCACTTTTCTTTGTTTCTCCATGTTTGCAGGAGATTGCCCGCGTAGGGGACGTTTAACGACGATATCTCAAGTCCCCGGAGCAACGGGAGGAGTCACGCATGATCCAGGGGGTCAAACGACGAAGATTACATCTTTCAGCCCCTCACCCGGTCGGTTGGTCATCTCCAACCAATCGGGTGATGCACGCGTGCACCACCCGGTCTCAGCCGGAGCTCAAGTGAATGTCACCCGACCAGTTCACAGGCCGGGTCAAACGGGGCTGATTCTCTGTCTTTTCAAGCCAAATTCCAACCGATCGGGTGACTCTCACCCGATCGGTTCATCTGTAGCTGATGTTGAGGAGCCGAGACACGGGCACCCAACCGATCGCTTCACCCGATGACGCCATGATCCAACCGGTCACTCCAAGAACTCAACCGACCGGTTCATATGACCGGGTGAAAGTCCACCGTTTTCTGTTTATTATCTGTAACGGATCACCCGATCGGTTGACTTGTCAACCGATCGGGTGACGTTTTTCCAGCTGGTTTGGACCCGAACCATTAGGGTTTCGAAGTGGGGCTATAAATACACGAGGCTGGCCGACTTGAGGGGGATCTCCTGGAGTTTTTAGGGCTTTTTGCCCCCCATTCTCTTGTGAGTGCAAGGGTAGTTTAGATTAGGGCTTTTGGTTAATAAATCTTGTATTGGATCGTTGGATTCAAACGGAGATAAGTATTTTCTTCTCTCTTTCTCCATTGTTTTGTATTGTGTTAAGTTTTCTTGATGATGAATGTTCGTATGCCTTTTGTGTTGTTGGTTTATATGTTTTTCATCATTGAGTAGTATTGATGAACCCTAATACGGGGTAGGGTAGGATTGATGCTTGGTTGTTTCATTTGACTTGGTTGCATGGCATGTGTTCGATGAAATGCGTCAATGGGGATTTCTAGCAATCTGGGTCCAATTCGTATGGCGACACACTAGATGTGTTGGGGATTGGGGTCTGGTGCTTGTCCTGTCAAGATCCGCTTCGATGTATTGCTAGAAATCACATTTGACCTATTTGGCCATTAGGGTTACGCGGGGGTGTTTTATTGTCATCGGCGGGAGAAAGACCGCCTTTGACCGTTGGGCCAAGGGGGAATAAACATGGCGGTTGACTCCCTAGCCATAGCTCACGCCCCGAGCGTTGACATCGAGTCCTCGCGCGTGGGAACAGCTTGGACGAAATGTTGGGAGTTATCATTGTGGCCTTAATGCTCCCAGTTACGGAAGGTGTTAATGGACACGGGAGTGCCCACCTTCCGGAACCGGGTAGGCCTAGCGTGCTTGGCACCGACCGGAATATCGGGCCATGGACACTAGGTACCAACTTTTGGGGCAATGTCTCACCCTGGGTCAAGTCAAATGCCAAGTGTCATGAGTGCTCTAGCCCGTGTTAGCGGGGATTCATTTCGTGTCTTTTTATTTCTTCTCTATATATCTACACTTCACCCCTATCATCCGCGTAGCTAGCACACAACCTAGGCGAGGCTAGTAGCCACTCAAGCCATCCATCTCCCTGTGTTCGATAAACCCGCACCCTACACTAACCGTGCACTTGCGGTAAAACGACACCGCGCCCATACCGTAAACGGGGCGCCGGTCAAGTTTTTGGCGCCGTTGCCGGGGAGGCGTTCGGTTTGATATTAGTTTAGCTTGGGTTCGTTAGACTACGCAAAAAAAAAACAAAACAAAAAAAAAATAATAAATAAATACAATAAACAGATCCTTTCCTTACCACCATTATAAATTTGTTCTATTCTTTGTACAACTGACGCGCTTGTCGTAGCCAAAATTTTTGCTTTTAGGTGAATTATGTGGATGCCCGATGGATCGTACATCGGAAATTTTGATGCTTATATGCCATACGGTGCTCAGATGGGGGATATGAGAATTATCCGTAGGTTGTGGCGGTTTGCGAAGCTTGTGGGATGCAGGGACACGCGGCCATCCATTGTCAATTCATTGCCCAACCCTACACCCCACACTCATATACCCACGACCTACATCAAGAATCCTCCCATCCTTACCCCCAAAATTTCACACCCCATCCTCCACCAAAATCGAGCCTTGAATTATTCTTGGAAAACTCCATTGCAACTCATATGCGCTGGATATCACCTCCACTTCCATCACCACTTCCCCCACCGATGTCTGACCTTGAATTGTTATTAGAAGACAATATTTTAAACCAAGGCCAGATGACTCCACCACTTCCACTTCTACCACATGTGCCTGATCTTGAGTTGTTAGTGGTGAATTCCTTTGTAAATCAAGGCCCGACAACACCATCACCCTCATCTCCACTTCGGAAATCTATCCTTGAGTTATTGATGGAGGATTCCATGATAACGCAGAGCCATGTGGATTCACCAATTCCATTTTCACCGATCACTTCTACTTTTGGGGGTAAAGCAGTCGTGTCTCATACATCATCGACGACTTGCACTGCGGAAGGTAACTCTTATGATTTACAATTTGAAAATTTTAATATGAGTCCCCTTCCCCATGCAGGTACAATTTTTGAGACATACGGCATCGAGGATCCCATGGAGGATGTCCATATTGACGAGGAGGGAGAGCATGGAGCCATGAACATCATGACTCATTCTGTTGAGCCTCATGCTCCCTTGCCTCTACCACTACATCCATCGCTCACCCTCACTCCACCAGAGGCATCGCATCCACCAGAGCTTACTGCTCCCACTCAGGGAGATCTTTTAGACCCTATTTCTGAATCTCATATTACATTCCCCATATTTTTAGATTCAGATACTACTGACATGGCATACCCTCCAAAGGATCCAAATTCACATTATACGGAAACATGTCAGGACATGTCAGCACCTGAGGGGCTCGTCGCTAAACGCGGGCAGGAGATCATGGCGTCACCATCAGGGCATAGCACCACATTCTCAGGGAGTCATCGTCAATCTTTTCCACGCTTTACATTGCACTTTGACGATAATCTTTGGGATACATTTATTGCGGGGAAGGATTTTTCACCACGGACTGATGCTCCTTTTCTTTCAAATGATATAGGTGGGCATCATCGAGAGAAGCTTTTGGGAGCATTGCTAGAGTTTGTTGGTGTTTGTGGCACCAAAATATTGGCGGAGCCACAGAAGGAGCAGTTAGAGCAGCTACCTACCCCACTTCAGATCTTGGATCCGCCTATGCTCAGGTGTATCCTAATCCAGTAGTGTAAAAATTTACCGCTTTCTAGTTTAGATTTGAATAATCTCGTCTCCTCTCATTAGCGAGGGGAGCGTATCTAGGATTTGCTTTTGCATCATAATAACCCTTCATGTCGTGCCCTTCTAAAATTTCACCCCACATCCTCTTCCGAGGAGAACGAGCAGACTGTCTCTCCTGCTTTCTGATTTCTTTCTTTTCCGATTTTTCCCTAGCATATTTCTGCATCACATTGATCATATCATTTTGCTAGCATTGTCATGTTCAGTTTGGGGGAAATCGACTTTTGTGTGCATGTTTTCGTGTGTCGTTGTCGTGTGTTTGTGTCTTTGAGTCCTTCGTTGCATTTTATATCTTTTATTCTGTATGTTTCTTTTTCTTTATTTTCCAGTTTCGTGCGTGTATTTTTCGTGTTTTTCATTTTTTGTGTCGGTGCGTAACTCCCCCCCATTTTCATTGCCCTCCCGTATTCACTACTATTGCATTGAGGACAATGCAAGTTTCAGCTTGGGGGAGTCGCACTTCGTGCATCATTTGTCTCTTTTTCTTCGTTATTTGAGTCGTTTTTCTCCATGTTTTTCTTTTTCTTTTTCTTTTCTTCTTTTTATCTCTTTCTCCTAGAGATGAACCCTATCATGAATTGCCACGAAAATCACACGCGCACCTTGCACAGCTTCGATAATCACATTCACTAACCCTAGGATATCGAGTCCTCTTGCATTTCATGCATCGCGGGTCCACTTAGCTTTTTGTGAGTCGTGCGTCGTGCCTAGCTGTTTGGTGTGCTTCTACCTTGTGATTATGTTTTATATACCAATCCTTGGTTGACCCCTAGATTATCATGCTTCGATTTGAATATGCGGTATTTATTTTCCATGTCTGCTTCTGCATGCTATATATATATCATGTACTTCATTTCGTATGTGTCGGGATTCCACAATTAAGGACTAGGATAACCCATTTAGCCCATGCTCTATTTAGCGAGAAATATCTCCTTTGTCCAAGTGTTTAGAATCCGATTTCATTTTTATTTTACTTGGTGCAAATCCCCTCGTCGTGTACCGTTCTCCCACTTGGGAGAGTACACATGTAAATATCCCAATTCCCAAAAATCCAAAAAAGGAGAAAAGAAAAGAAAACCCCAAAAAGATGAGAAATGAAAAGAAAAGAAAAAAAATACAACTACCCAAAACCCAAAAAAAAAATTCCAGTGTGAATATTTTCCTACTTGCCGTGAATAAGGGGAAGGCGAGAATTTGCACCGAGTGTTCTACTCCAGATCTTCTCAACCTCCATCGTTTTCGAAAACACATGGCATAGGGACCTTCTAGCGATTACCTAGGCTATAGTGTGGTGATTTCCTAGTCCCTAGCTGTGGAGTCCCCGATGCATGATACGCTTCTATTCTTATACTCTTCTCATGCATGCTTGAGCTAATATTCACCGCAATTTCAAATTGAATCGATATTTGTGTCTTTCTTTGGGTATGTGTATATGGAGCTTTATTGCACATCGTAGATAGTGACACCATCTGCTAGCACACGACCACACTCACTCGCGCTTCACTGCGTGGGCCCACGACACTTGTTTGGACTCACATTCCTTGGTTTAGTGTTGTGTATTGTCGTATGCTTGCTTCGTGTGACGTGTTTGATTTTGTTGGCCCTTACGGGCGATCCACGACACTTTTTCTCTCTTTCTCTCTATTTTTCCCCTCCGAGCTTCTACTCTCACTCGTCTTCCTCGAGGACAAGGAAGAGTTCAGCTTCGGGGATTTTGACGTGCGTTTATATTTCATATATTCACGCACGTTTTCTTTTTTGTTTTTCCGTATTTTCCGCCGTATTTTATTCGT
The DNA here is from genome assembly GCA_030789695.1 of Scilla litardierei. Lineage (NCBI taxonomy): Eukaryota > Viridiplantae > Streptophyta > Magnoliopsida > Asparagales > Asparagaceae > Scilla > Scilla litardierei. The sequence continues at coordinate 461,163,168 of CM061142.1, forward strand.
TTTCTCGTATTTTCTCATTTTCTTTCACTTTTCTTTGTTTCTCCATGTTTGCAGGAGATTGCCCGCGTAGGGGACGTTTAACGACGATATCTCAAGTCCCCGGAGTAACGGGAGGAGTCACGCGTGATCCAGGGGGTCAAACGATGAAGATTACATCTTTCAGCCCCTCACCCGGTCGGTTGGTCATCTCCAACCGATCGGGTGATGCACGCGTGCACCACCCGGTCTCAGCCAGAGCTCAAGTGAATGTCACCCGACTGGTTCACAGGCCGGGTCAAACGGGGCTGATTCTCTGTCTTTTCAAGCCAAATTCCAACCGATCGAGTGACTCTCACCCGATCGGTTCATCTGTAGCTGATGCTGAGGAGCCGAGACACGGGCACCCAACCGATCGCTTCACCCGATGTTGCCAAGATCCAACCGGTCACTCCAAGAACTCAACCGACCGGTTCATATGACCGGGTGAAAGTCCGCCGTTTTCTGTTTATTATCTGTAACGGATCACCCGATCGGTTGACTTGTCAACCGATCGGGTGACGTTTTTCCTGTTGGTTTGGACCCGAACCATTAGGGTTTCGAAGTGGGGCTATAAATACACGAGGCTGGCCGACTTGAGGGGGATCTCCTGGAGTTTTTAGGGCTTTTTGCCCCCCCTTCTCTTGTGAGTTCTAGGGTAGTTTAGATTAGGGCTTTTGGTTAATAAATCGTGTATTGGATCGTTGGATTCAAACGGAGATAAGTATTTTCTTCTCTCTTTCTCCATTGTTTTGTAATGTGTTAAGTTTTCTTGATAATGAATGTTTGTATGCCTTTTGTGTTGTTGGTTTATATGTTTTTCATCATTGAGTAGTATTGATGAACCCTAATACGGGGTAGGGTAGGATTGATGCTTGGTTGTTTCATTTGACTTGGTTGCATGGCATGTGTTCGATGAAATGTGTCAATGGGGATTTCTAGCAATCTGGGTCCAATTCGTATGGCAACACACTAGATGTGTTGGGGATTGGGGTCCGGTGCTTGTCCTGTCAAGATCCGCTTCGATGTATTGCTAGAAATCACATTTGACCTATTTGGCCATTAGGGTTACGCGGGGGTGTTTTATTGTCATCGGCGGGAGAAAGACCGCCTTTGACCGTTGGGCCAAGGGGGAATAAACTTGGCGGTTGACTCCCTAGCCATAGCTCACGCCCCGAGCGTTGACATCGAGTCCTCGCGCGTGGGAACGGCTTGGACGAAATGTTGGGAGTTATCATTTTGGCCTTAATGCTCCCGGTTGCGGAAGGTGTTAATGGACACTGGAGTGCCCACCTTCCGAAACCGGGTAGGCCTAGCGTGCTTGGCACCGACCGGAATATCGGGCCATGGACACTAGGTACCACCTTTTGGGGCAATGTCTCACCCTGGGTCAAGTCAAATGCCAAGTGTCATGAGTGCTCTAGCCCGTGTTAGCGGGGATTCATTTCGTGTCTTTTTATTTCTTCTCTATATATCTACACTTCACCCCTATCATCCGCGTAGCTAGCACACAACCTAGGCGAGGCTAGTAGCCACTCAAGCCATCCACCTCCCTGTGTTCGATAAACCCGCACCCTACACTAACCGTTTACTTGCGGTAAAACGACACCGCGCCCATACCGTAAACGGGACGCCGGTCAGGACTGCTACTCGGTCTGAGCAGAAATAGACTCGGACCGAGCAGACTGTTGCTCAGTCGAGTTCTACAGGGTGCCTAAGTTGGAGAAAAAACGTCACTCTGTCAGCCCGGACAGACTTTTATAGACCCGGCCCAAGCTGGATACGACACGGCCCGAGCAATATACTGCTCGGTTGAGTCGTACAGGCTTGAATTTTAGAGAGAAAACGTCACTCTGTCGACCCGGACAGAGCATTTTTGGCTCGGCCCGAGCAGCCAACGACTCGAAGGGAGTATTTCTATCAAAATTTTTGAATTGACTCGGTCGAGCAGCCTAGCTGCTCGGACCGAGACGAGTGGTTTTGTATATATTTTCTTCGCTTCGACCCGTTGAGCATCTAAGCTGCTCAGATCGAGTCGGGTCGGATCCATTGCCCAATACCCGATTTTTTTATAACTGCGGTTAAAAAATTTTTAACCCTAAAAATTCTCTTCCTAAACCCTCGCTTTCCCCCCCCCCCCCGAGCTCCCTACCCCATACCCTACTCGTTCAAAACCCCCGACCTCCGCCGTCTCCTCCCGTTCCATCGCCGGCGACGCCATTAGTGCCACCTGCCGTCGATAAGCCACCCCTCCCTCCCTCCCTCTTTCCCCCTCTTTATCTCCCACCTCCCAGACCCCCCCCCCCCCCCGTGCCATTTCTGCCCTACCTCGACAGTGGCTCCCTCGATGGCGCCACCACCGTCGACGGCGCCGCCACCGTCGACGGCGCTGCCTTCTACGATCCCCCCTGCCTCGAATCCCCCCTCTCCCCCTCTCCCTCCCCCGTCATCCGCCCTCCCCCGATTTCGCCCCCTCTTCGCCCTTCCGAGGCGACGACGCCGTCGACGGTGCCCGCCGTCGACGGCACCGGCCATCCCCCACCCCTCCGTTAAACATCCCCTCACCCACAATCCCCTCCGCCACCCCCAAAACCCCCCTCCCCGAGACCCCCCAACCCGAAGGCGATTCGCCTTCCCCCCAAATCCCCCCGAGCCGTGCCCTAGGGCACGGACCGAGCACTTCGGTGCTCGGTCAAAGCCCACAGACCGAGCAGTCTACTCGGTCACAACCTTGTGACCGAGTATCCCCCCTCACAATTATATGCATGCATAACTCGGACCGAGTAAGCCCTTGCTCAGTCCGAGTCACACTATTTTTGCAATCCACCCATTTTAAACCGATTATCTGATGTTTTGACTGTTTCGTTTTGCAGGACCTCTCGTCTAACATTGGTACAAGCAGCGTGGATTAGCTTGGGGGATCTTTCACACATCCGCTTCATCCGCACCCACGGTACACTCGTTCCATTATCCTCTTTTCATATTGTATTATTTTTCTGCACGCGTCACCATGGTCCACACATGCGGATCTGTCACCCCCCTACTCGCGGGAAGAGGCCGTCTTCTGGCGCCTCCTCTTCACATCCACAGCGCCATGCACGCACCACTTCCACTACCACACCCTCCACCACATCTCTGGCTGTTACCACGACCATTCCCACCACCACCACACTTGTCACTACCGCACCAATCCCATCAGCTGCTATCCCCTCCACTTCTGTCTCCACCACTGCCACCTTATCCCCCTACCCAGCGATGACCCAACCGCTCACATCCCTACACACGGCATCACTTTTCACGATGACGCTCACAGAGTGCGATACTCTAGGATCCACCAGCGCCGCCTTGTGCCTACCGTCTTCATAGACGTTCTGGCCCTTAGGTCACTAGGCATCCTCCATGGAGTGCACCGCCTCTATCGAGTGATCGGTTTCGACCGATTCCTTGGTGTCCATACCTCCACCTACACATGCCTAGCCCTAGAGGGTCTTAGCTCCCTCGCTTTCACCGCTACAGGTGACGGCATCACCTTTTGACTCCTGGATCACGATTACACTGTCACTTTTGATATGATCTGGGACTACTTTCACTTTCCGGCCGTCCCTGATCCTAGGTTTGCTTTTTCCCCGACCGTTGACCTCACCGATTTTGCTCCATGCACCTTTTAGGAGCTAATTTCTAGCCTACCAGAGTACCGCCCTAGCCGGGCGAAGCCATTGTGCATAGTGCACCCTTACCTTCGATACGCACAGAGACACCTAGCGTGCACACTCTTCTATAGACCAGAGGTCGGGACTATGTCCCTCCCTAAGCTTACCCATCTTTGGGGTATAACCCGACCTCTCAGGTTCCACCCGGATGGCTCTGTGAGACCATTCATGCTCTCTGACGCAGCCCACTGGCTGTGTCAACGCCTCTACCAGACAGCCACCACTTACCATTCCACAGATATCTATTGCGGTGGATTATTTACTATCTTTGCTAGGATGCTAGGTATCCCCATCCATGCTGACTTGCACCGTCCTCGTGGCCCAACACGCCTTACCATTGGTATGCTTGAGCACATGCATATCCTTCGTCCTTACGGTGCTCATCACTGGTGTTACCTAGTAGGAACCGGCCACGACCCCCACTTGGTCCTCCCAGCCCCTCACCTGACACATGTTCCTGTCGTCCAGCTTGACTGGATGATTCCTTATGTTTTCCACTTCCCCCCATTCACGATCTCGAGCCCCCTGGAGCTCCAGTTGAGGTGCCTACCGATGACCCGGACCCACTCTCCTCGGAGTTCGAGATGCTTGATATAGCTGCTCTTGTCAACATCCTCCCTGTTCCTCCAGCTCACCCATCTTCAGCCACCGCCCCTTCCACCGTTGTATCTTCCGTATCTCCCGTCTTCGAGTCTTTGGGGACTATCCTCACTTCCTTCCCTGAGACTCAGATCTCTTCTGCTGTTGTATCGGTACCGGAGGGCACCGATCTACCTTTCTCTGGTGACGTTATTGATTTAGATGCTCCTTCGCACCACCCTGTACCCACTCTCCCCCCTCTTTCGGAGCTTATAGCTTCAGCTCCTCTTACTGGCACCACCTCCTCCTCACCCGCGGCCATTTTCACGGAGTCTGTCTCGATGTCTGTCCACACCTTTGTGTCGACGACAGCTCTATCTTTTGCCACCCCCGATATACTTACGAGCTCACCCTCTCCGACCTTCCACGCCTGGCAAGGTGCCTCAGTTGCACCGCGCCGCTTTTTACGAGTGGTGACTTACCAACACCCCTACCGTACACCACCCGACTCTAGCACTTCCTCCACTCGCTTGACCACTCTTGAGGAGTTGACTTCCTTCTTACAACGGGACTTCGATGCCTTCCTAGTCGAGACCAGGACACAAAGATCGAGAGTTGAGTCTGATCTTGTTTCCATTATAAACTTGATGCGACAGAGGGGCCCGCACACTGTCATTCTTGCTCACGCTCCTCCCCCGGTCGGACACTGTGACCAGCGCCGCACCACCTAGTGCTTCACTTCCCCAGGCTTCTGCAGAGCCTGTTTCTTCTACCTCTGAGTCGTCGGTCACATTCGATCCACTCTCTTCACTCGTATTATATACTGTTGAGCCCCCCACCTCCTCCGTAGACCTCACCACCAGCTCTCCTCCAGCGTCCCACCCTGACCTGCCACCACCCACTGCCCCGGGTCCTCAGCAAAGGGACCCATCACCACCCCCAGAGGGTGGTGCCTCTGCCTGATGTAGTCCACCCCAGCTTTTGCCTCCCCCATTTATTTAGTGCCCATCTGTCTCTTCGGGGCCTTGCTTTCACCTAGCTTGGGGGAGGATACACTCATACATCATTTCATATTGCATTGCATCATATCATATTTTTATGTTTTATTTTCCTTTTATTACATGATTTTTTATTTTTTATTTTTTTTCCCGCCCACACCACCCCTTTAGCATCATCTCCCGCTGACGGGCTTTTTCTTAGCAGTGAGGACACTGCTAGGTTAAGCTTGGGGGATAAGTGCTCCAGCTTTATTTTTATTTTTATTTTCACATTTCCTCCCTTATTTTCAGTTTTTATTTTACTTTTTCACCATTTTCACGCCTCATTTTATTTTTTCTCATTTTGCATCATATCTTCTGTTTTTCTCCATGCATGCATCTTCTTTTTGTTTATTTTCCCTTCTTCTCTGTTTCTTTTTATTTTTTGCTAAGGATGGTCTACATGATGATATCTCTCTATGCTTTATTAGTTTTTGCGATGCTCATCTCTTTAGCATGCTATCAGGGTTAATTTGAGCTTTATTATTTATATGCATGCAATTTCTGTTGATGATCTGTCTGATTTAATACTTGATATGAATTGAAAATCGAATTGCATGAAATAGTATTTAGTATGATTTATGTTGGAAAACGCACCCAGGTTCATGCATCACTAGAACACTTGGAGCACCTGCTTTTCTTATCTTATTCACTTCGGTTTCATGCCTGATGATATTGTGATTATTACCGCATGACATTTTCAGTGTTCATTTAGAGAAGTGAAAATTTTCATACTTTATATGAGTTAAGTTCGATTTTTATTTTATCAAACTGATGTGCACCATCTTATGAGTGAACCAAGAGCCCCATTATTTTCCTTCTCCACATATCTATTTTATCTCTACATATCAGTTGGTTATGCCCCCATAGCTACTTTACCGCATCCTACTTCCCAAACATAAAAAGAAAAAGACTAGCTTCTAAATGAAAATGAAAAAATGAGAAATGAAAAAATATATATTTTTGTATATATTCATATCTGAGGAAAAAAAGAAAGAAAATGAATAAATATGATTTTATTTCATTTCATTAGAAGTTATTAATTATTCTGGGAAGAAAAATTTAAATTCCATATCATTTCCATTGATGTGACGCCTCAAGCTAAGCATGGGGGGGTAAACCAACTGATCATACGAGTGAGCTTGACATTAGAGTGGAGACGGTGCACATTAGGGAGATTTTATAAGACCCAAACTTTACGAATTACTTTAGTTTTGGAGATTTTTCATGTATCTAATTGAATATCTGAATGGCATGATCTTTCCTATTCTTTATTGCATGTTGTATGAATCTTTTGTGCTCCTTGTGTATCTGTGATTGAAAGGGCATTGCCAACTCTTTTTATACTAGACTCTAGGGATTGCATGAGGTTGATATGATTTGACGGTGTTATTTCAGTAGATCCCTGTTCTTTGTCTTTATTGCATGTCATATGATATATAAAGCTAGAAATTACAAATCGCATGTATGTTTAGCACTCAGAGCATCGTGATAGACTTTTTAAGCCTGAGAACTGACCGATCACCCTTAGCACTTTTCTCTTACTTCTCTTTTTTTATTCTTTATTTCTCTTTATTTTCATTTTCTTATTTTTCATTTTGTTTTCCTCCCGGCATACCGATTATTCGTCTTCCTCGAGGACGAGTAAGAGGTAAGCTTGGGGAATTTTGATGTGTCCATATTTTATATCATTTTCATATTATGTTCCCATTGCATTGCATATCATTTTCACGTCCAAATCCCACTTTTTACTACGATTTCGGTATTTCTGACGATATTACGAGTTTCGTCGTATATTTTGAGTTTTCAGGGATTTTGGAGCGATTTGGACCCCCGCCTGGGTATGGACACATCTGACGCGCTCATGAGCTTGTTGGTAGGGTTCTGGAGGAGTTCGCCGTGTTCTCGGAGCTGTTGGAGGAGAGAAGGAAGAGAAGAAAGAGAGAGAGCACAGAGAGAGAAGCCCCTGTTGCTGCAGATGAGTTTCCCAGAAAATGCTCGGCCCAAGCAGCTTGCTGCTCAGACCGAGCCGTCTCATTTTTGGAGATGCAGCAGATACAGGCTGACTCGGCCCAAGCAGCCCATCTGCTCGACCGAGCAGCCGCAGATTTCATGCCCCGAGTAGACCCCCAAGCACAGCCCGAGTAACTAACTGAGTCAACCCTACTTGGACCGAGCAGATCTTACTCGGTCCGGGTAGGTTCATTTCAGAACCGAGCAGCTCATCGATTCGGGCCAAACTACTGACCGAGCAGCAACTGCTCGGACCGAGTAGCCTACTCGGTCGGCACTTCCCAGGGCATTTTTGGAAAGATTTTCAAACGCGCGATGCGTGCGATTTGGGCAGCAGCTGAAGCTCGCGATTGCGGGCTCGGCTGCGGGAGTTCATTCTAGCTTTTGTTTTGAGTTTTTTGTAGGGGAGCTAGAGCGATATTTTGTAAGAACTTTTGGGATTAATTCTTGTAGCTAATTTCTGGATCGATAATTGAAGATTGGTGTTTATTATTCTTTTCTGGATCTGTTCTTCGTTCGTTCTCGCTGTAAGTTATTTTAGCCCTAACTTCTTTATTGCTAAAATGTTTTCCTCTGCGAAATTGATATTTTTGTGCGTCCCTATCATCATGAGTGAGTAGATCAACTCTAGGGTTGATGGGTGAACCCTAGGATTTTAGGGGGAAAATGTATATCTGGATCCCCACGTTAAATTGGGGATTTATGGTTGTATTTTAGTAGATCCTATCGAATCCGTAGATAACCCGTACTGAGATCATGCCCACGGTCTGTGGAATTGATGTGCTTAAGGGGTATCTAGGGATTCGAATAGGGAAATCGGTGGATCCATTCAAGGCACGGGACCATGCCTGGCTCGCGCCTTGAGGGGATCCATCGACGAACTATACCGCTACGTTGATGGCTACCGCCATTGCATCAACAAGAGCCATCGAAATACCCCGTAATTCTAACCCACGAGAGTGGTACGAATTGGAGGATTAATTCCCTAACCCTAACACAACGTGAGGAACCTATGTAACATCAAACCCCAACGATCCTTGCGGTGATCCCTGAAGCCCTAGTCCTTTTTATTATATTACATAACAACAACAATCAACCCAAATCTTTCACTCCGATCGCTACACCACTTCTAGATTTAGAAATAGACTGAGATTATCACAGACACTATCACCGTCCCTGTGGGATTCAACTATCTTTTATACTATAACTCGACACCGTTCGCTTGCGGATTGAGCCCGAAGTCATAGCCTAGGAGCCACATTACGCCTGTCAATCGTGACACCACCATGTGGATCCTAGGTGTAGATTACGAGTGCGTCACAATCCTGCAAGGTCGCCCTTTGTACATCGCTCTCCTGGACTTGGTTGTCGGTTGCTCGCTACTCGGTGAAGCTTTCCTGTGCAAAGAGCAGCTCGTCAGAAAGGCGGGGTTGGGTTCCAACCCTTAGCCACTCCGATGCTTAAGTCATGATTAGGGCTAAGAAATGTGGGTCGGACACGTAGGCCGAGCTTGAGGTAGATTGACCTCACGTGACTAGCTTGAGTGGAAGAACAAATATATGGATGATATTTGCTCTTGTGTGTGAGTGAGAGTTTATGATTTTGATCAACCAACCTTTTTATTCATAGAAGTGGAGGGGTATTTATAGCTGAGTAAGGCAGTTGGGTTCGGCTGAGTAGGCGTGCTAAGCTGGCGTGTCAGACTGCTGAAGGTTCGACCGAGGATGTCAGATCTGATCGTGTCAGACTTGCTTTTGTCAGGGTGTCACAGCCGAAAGCGTCAGGCGTGCTTTTATCAGATGGTCAGACGGGCAATGGCTAGCTGCTCTTTTTTCAGGATGTCGGGCGGCAAGAGTGCCAATAATCTTCTCATACAAGGATGTTTGTCATGTTCGATTGGCTGAAGGGACACCAAGGTGTGTCTGAGGAGAGGGGCCGCTCATGGGTCGCTTGGTCGCTCCCCGAGGGCATCGAGCTTGTTACCTAAGAGCGATGCCCAAGGGTCTCGATGGCTACCCCTCACGCCCCGGTCGGGGGGTGAACTCGGGTGATGATGAGCAAGCTAGTCGCTCGACCGGTGAGCTTGGAGGGGAACATGCGACCAATCAACGAGGCTGGGGTCGAAGTGCGACCTTCCTGTTCACCAATGCAGACTTCATGGATGATGAGTGAGCTCGTCGTTCGTCTGGCGAGCTTGGAGGGGAAGGTGAGGCGTGCCAATCTTTGGTCGTTACAAGATTGCTGGGTTTACATGTAATTTTATTTACACTTTGTGAATAATTAAAATTGGAAAATGTTGATGGGTTATACTGCAAGTTTATAATCCCCATTGCCCTACCGCCCGAGAAACATTGTTTTTACGGCGTATGAAGTCCAACGTTAATTAACTTCTCTCCCCCTATTCCTATAAATACACATCAATTCCTCATGGAAAATATTACATTCTGTAACACCCCACTCCCCAGGATACCCAGGAAGTACGAATCCGTCCCAGGATCTCCCAGTGCAGCGAGCGTTACGAAGGGAGAAAGGAAAAGATACAAAGAGTCCAGCAGGCCACTGCTTACTGCTGGGGTAGTACCTGCAATTTTACCAAGAACAAGCCAACAAACACATCACAGAAACCACATAGAGAACCAGAGAAATTAATATTTTAATTGTTTAATCGTATGTAGAGCACAACCACCTGTGGATCGTCAGCTGTCGCGGGTGCATTAACATCTACACCCGCTGCGGGTGCCTATGATGATCAGGCCCCTGCCGATGATGAGTCTCCACATCTTACTGACTTATAGGTATATATTTCTATATTAATTTTGCATCTTACCATAGAACTATTGAAAAACATTTTATGCATGGTAGAAATGTAGTACTTTTAAATTTCTTTTCTGTGCATCCATAAATGAATTGTAGTATTTGTTTAGTATATAGATTTTCCTAGGATTTAAAATTTCAAATCGAGATGAAATCTATCTTTTTCTTTTTGTGTTAGTGTGTATGTGTGTGTGTGTTAGTGTGCGTGTGCGTGTGCGTACACACGCCAAGTCAGTTTGTGTGTCTGTGTAGTAATGTGTGTGTGGCAAAGTATGTGTGTGTGCACGTGCGCGCGTAATGTCAATGTGTAGATGCGTGTCTGTCAAGGTGATGATGATAATGATCTACCAATAATTAATGCATGTGTGTGTATTTTGTGTGTGTCGTTGCTTGTGTGTAGTCTGTGTCAGCGGACAACTAATTTTTGTAAAAATACCGAGGCATGATAGGATGGTCTGCAATTATACAAACAACAATCTTACATCTATTCTTTGTCAAATAATTACAATGTGCAGATCTGAGCCTCATCCTTATGTCTTTTTATCAGTGTGTGTGCCAAGTCAGTGTGTCTGTGGCTTTCAGTGTATGTATGTGTGTGTGTGTGTGTGTGTGTGTGTGTGTGTGTGTGTGTGCACCATGTCAATTTGTGAGCGTGTGTCTATCGAGGTGATGATGATGATGATCTGCCAATAATTAATGTGTGTGTGTATTCTATGTGTGTAGTCTGTGCAGGGGGTGTGGGTAGTCTGTATGTGTAGTCTGTGTGTGTAGGCGTGTGGGTAGTTTGTATGTGTAGTCTTTATTTGTAGTCTATGTGGGGGGTAGCCAGTGTGTGTCTGTGTATGTGTATGTGTCTATGTGTGTAGTTTGTGAGTCTATGTCTGTCTCTGTAGTTTGTGAGTCTGTGTCTTTGTGTGTGATTGTTTGTATCTGCGTCTGTGTCTGTGTAGTTTATGTGTGGCTGTGGATGTGTATAGTCTGATGTGTGTGGCTGTGTCAGTGTGTAGTCTGATGTGAAGTCTGTGTGGGTATGGGTGGGTGTGGATAGTCTGTATGTATTTTCAGTGTATGTAACTTTACATTTTATTAAAATATTGTGTTTCTATTTGTGTATGTGTGTGTCTAAAGAGGCGATGATGACGATGGTCTGCCAAGACAGTTTAAATCTTATTATGACAGACATGGCAGGGTGAGGTTGGATGGCCTGTAAACACAGATTACAAAAATAGACAACATACACAGAATACACACACAGACTACACATACAAACAACCCATTCTTGATTGTATTTTATTTTGGCATTCATAATTTTCTACCATGCTTGTTTTCCACTCATTCTGTGCTATTATTGTATCCCTCCCAGTTTAACATTTCCAGAGAAAGGTATTTTATATACATGGTTTATCTGCATATACACACAGACACAGACACCAACAAACTATACATACAAACACAGACACACACACTGACTACACATACATACTATACAAACAAACTACAAAGTCACAGTCATAGTCACAGTAATACACACTAACTATACATACAGACTACCACACACACACACACACACACACACACACACACAGAGAGAGAGAGACTACAAACATAGGCTACAAATACAGACTACTCACATACCCACCCACACAGACTACACATACAGACCACCCACATATTACACATACAGACTATGCACGCTATGTCACAGACTACACACAGACACAGACACAACACCCAGACACATCACCCACACAAACTACACACATTGACACATTGTGACGACCTGTATCCATCGATACGAGTATTTACGTATTTCATGTATTCTTATATTTTAAAAGTATTTTAAAATGGTTTGTCAGGATTTTTATATCAAAAACGGTTTCAAAATCCTTTATAAAAATATTTTGAATCATCAAAATAGTCACGGTAAGTTTGGGTATCATCAAATACCTTTAAATAATTTATAAAATATTTTATAGTCAATTATTACTGATATAGCTGTATGAATTATTTTACTATATAAACGTTATCAAAACGATTTCAAACTTATACAATATGATACTATAGTCATTTAGTGCTCATAGTATTATTTTCGTATTTTTTTGGAGTCAAACAGACCTAGAACCTGCAAACCCACACCTCAGACGTTTTGGCCCAAAACTCGCATCTCCATAGCTCAAACTCTGGAATGGACTTCGTATTCGTAATACTTACGACGATACAAACCCGTGGTAATTGTTTAGGAATTTTTCTGAGTCGTGTGCAAAAAACGATAGTTTAACATCAAAATACTAATTACATTGTTTTATTAATTACGTTATTACTATTACTTTTGATGTTAAACTAATTACAAATACAATTACAATTACAATGTATTTCATTATTTTACTACTTACAAATACTAATTACGTTTTTAATTTTTCTTTTACCCCTAACCCCACTTAATTAATAGCATAACACACCCCTAGTTAACCCACCGTTTTAAGTTGGTCAGATCCAACCATTCAATCATCATCATCATCATCATCATCATCATCATTATTCTTTTTTAATTTTCCTAACATATAAATAAACCCAACCT
>CM061142.1:461787127-461812131 GCA_030789695.1 Scilla litardierei
ATAAATATCGTAAGACCCAGTTGGCTGCTGTCAAATGGTCAACTCTTGAACTTAATAATCTACCCAACACACCTGTAATATATTCAATAACCAAATGCATATAAAACTGAGCATACTTTAGACTCCCTATTGGTGAGATATAGGGAATCTTCTGAAGATTTTTCCTAGGGCAATTATTGAGACTAAATTTGTCTCCCACGGAACTTAACATTTATTACCACATAGATATTATAGAAATCACATGCTCCCACAGAACTTAAGATATATAACATCATTAAACATCATCTCAAAATCAAATGAGGTGATCACATAATGAAATTTAATATATCATTAACGATATTGAAATGCTCTACTAATGTCATTATAAATCTTACAGAGTCTTTCATGAAAACTAAACAGAAAGTCTCTTTACAATTAATGCATGCTTTTCTGTATAAAGTCGTTGAGTGATACGCTATAAATCTTTTCTTATTACCTTTTTGAATTCCTTTTGAATATAAAAAACTATTTACAATCAATAGGTTTCAAACCTTATGACAATGAGAAAATATTTTAAGTATCATTCAAAGACTTTCTTAATTAATGCATTAATCCATTTTAGATATGTAGAACTTTTATGACTTGATGTAAGTCGAACTTCCATCATCCTAATGTCAACAGTGAACTTGTCATCTCTTTAATGGATTTCCTGAATGGAAATTAGTGCTTTGAGGTGCTAGAGTTTGTCCATATGAACAAATTTCCGAATAGGAGGAATTGCAACATTATCTTGAATTTATTGTGTCTTGAACAATGTCAGGAATACCATCCTGAACAATGCCAACAACACCTGTGGGGATAAAATTCTCTTCAAGAATAATGTCACTAACTAAATTTCCCCCTCAAACTCAGCATCTTCAAATAGGTGTGCATTTCCTAATTCTTAAATTAACTTAATAATGGGATTATGTAAAATCATACAAATATCACTATTTAAACTATTCAACAAAACTAGAAAATCATTAGCATTAAGTCCAGTTTCTTTATTAGGCTTATAAAACCTTAATTTAGTTGGACATCCAAAACATGCAAGTGATTTAAGTACATTTGTTGAAACTGTATTAAGGATATAACCTGCAATTAAAATAACTGAATTTTAAATTGTTAATTCTTTCTTTATAACACATGTACTTAAATTGCAGGAATTCTATAAATGAAACAACATTTCTAAATAAATGAAGATTATAATGATCTTTTAAAGAACCAGAATAAACCAATTTTGAATTAAGAGACAACCAAATTTTCCATTCATAATTGAACAATAATAACCAAAATTTTTCAAAATAAAGATGGAAATCCAAATTCCGTTAAAACGATATATAATAGTCTCATAAAATTCAAATACAATCTAGCCTTTAAAAGAAATAATCTAAATTTAATTTGCTTCTACGTGAACCATATTGCCATTGCCTATATCGATGTATCTTTCACCATCATTTGGCTCTTGGCTTCTTAGGCAATCCGGCATAGACACAATGATGTGAATGGTTAAACCAGAATCTTTCCATCACGTGTCTATAAGTACCAAAGTTTGCAAGAAAAGAAATTAACTTAGAATTAAACCAAATAAAAGAAACACACCCTTTTTAGTACGCCAAGCATAATAATTTGTGCAATTCTTCTTTACATGCCCTTCAGCTCCACAGAAGAAACAACCATCACCTTCTGAACTTTTCAGTTCCCTTTGTTATTTCTTTTGAGAAGCTGTATCTACAGCTTCAGTATCCTTCTTTCTTTTGTTGAAGGTGGAGGTCAGTTGAGTACTTTCTGTCATCTCTTGCTTAAGCCTTTTCTATTCCTTGACACAGTATGAGATGAGCTCATCCAGAGACCAAGTCTCATCCTTTAAAACCTTTTATTTTCTCCCGAAGAAAACACTTGAATTTTTTGTTTTAATTTAAATCTAAATTTAGGCAAATAGAATTTTCATACCAAGATATGAAGTCAACGTGTTATATACCGAAATATGTGTGTGTGTGTGTGTGTGTGTGTGTGTGTGTGTGTGTGTGTACTTATGCCATGAATTTAGAATTTAATTTGTTTTACTACAAAAATTATCTTTGAGGAGAAATATACATAAAAGCTTCTTATTTCCTTCTTCAATCCAATTAAATTCAATATTAGGCAACTAATCATACAACGTATGTCCACAACATATAACTAAAAGTGCCCAAAAATTGAATTCAAATGAAACTGAACTTAAATGTAAATATATATGAAAGCCTTTTATTTACTCCGTCGATCCATTTAAAATTCAATCAGGCAACTAATCATACAACGCATGTATTTTACCGTTTACATTCCGAAATAATAATAATTTAATTGTAGAGCCCACTTTGGTGGGGTCTCGTAATAATTAAAATTATTTCAAAACGTATAAATAAATAAAAGAATGCCCAAAAGAATTAAAATGGAACGAATATAATTTAACACACAAATTGAGCTTAAAGGAAATATATACACATAACAATTTATTTCCTCATTTAATGAATTTAAATTCAAAATTTTAGGCACTAAATTTACATATAAAGTATGTCCGTACCTTTTTATATATCGAAATAAAAGTAATTACCACAATAAAGCCCACTTTGGTGGGGTTTTGATTTAATTACAATTATTTCGAGATATATATAAGTAATTATGCCAAAAAATTGAATTTAGATTAAAACCAAATAAATTAACACAAAATTACAGCCTAAAGGAAATATATTCATAAGGCCTATTATTTCCTTAAATATTTTGTGTCAACATCGTCAATTAATAAGCCCAAAATGACGTCCAAAAATGACCCAAAATTGGGTCCAAAAGCCCCATAAATGAAAGCCTATTGAGTAGGCCCATAAGAATCATCCCATATACTCTTTCAGAAAATAATTTTTTTTGAAAAACATCAGTTTGGGCCTGAAGTGGTTGGGCCAAAAGCCTGCTAGGGTTTGAAAACCCTAGCAGAAGGCAACCTGGAGGGGGCAGCAGCAGCCACCCCTTCCCTTCCGTCGGGCGCCGACAGGGGGCCGGTGCCAGAACCCCAAATAGTGACGGGGGGCCTTCGATGCTGACGGGGGGCCGGCCACCGCCCCCCTTTTGACCCCGATTGGGGGCGGCATCCGCCTCCCCCACTTAGGCCAACGAGGGGCGGTAGGGTGCCACCCCCTGTTCCTGAACGGGGGCGGAGGAGGCCACCCCCTCATATTCCGATGGGGGGTAGCATCCGCCGCCCCATCTGAAACCCGTAGCAGGCCCCATACGGGGCCTGCTCTGTCGTTAAGGGGGGCGGTAGGGTGTCGCCCCCTCCGAAGTCCGACTGGGGGTGGCGGTTGCCGCCCCCTCTATAGCCCTAACGGGGGCGACGGTTGCCGCCCCCTCTGTTCCTTGTTTTTCGACGGAGGGGGGGGGGGGGGGGGGGGCAGGGTGCCGCCCCTTTCTCACTGCGTCGACGCCGGCAAAGCCGACGTCGATCTACTGACGGGGGGTGGATCCACCCCCACTACAGCCGTGTCAGGCGGCGGGTGGGCCGCCCCCGAGCGTCGTAAAAAATTTTTAACAGGAAAAATCAATTAAAAAACCTCACAAAAATTCATATTTGTTAGAGGGTAATCAAACTCAAGAGGAAAAATAGAGATAGGAATGAGTAACCATGGCCATAGGCCATGGTTCTCTATATATTAAATTAGAGAGGGGGAGATTAAGGGCCTCAAGGAGACCAAGGGTCCACATTAACCATAGTAATGGAGACCAATGAGTGGGTAATGAAGGAGGGGAGGCCAAATGCCTCTCTCATTCATAACACTCCCCCTTACCCATTCATCACTTTGGTCTCAGCATTTGAGGCAAAGAGGGGTGGATACTTCTGGATCCGGAGTAAGTGTGTTTGCCTCGTTTAAACCGTAGCTGTGGAAAACCCAGTGGGAAAACCCAACAGCTTAAGGAAATAGAGTGCAACCCACAGGTTACTCCCCCTGATCCGTACAAGCTTCAGGCTTGCAGGTCTTTCAATTGTCGCATACCAATGTTCTTTACAAGCTTTACAAAAGTACATTTGGGCAAAGACTTAGTAAAAAGATCAGCTAAGTTGTTGCAGGACTGTATCTGCTGAACTTCGATCTGCTTGTCCTCCTTTAGCTCATGTGTCCAGAAAAACTTGGGAGATATGTGCTTCGTCCTGTCACCCTTGATGTAGCCCTTTTGAAGTTAAGCAATGCATGCAGCGTTGTCTTCAAACAGGACGGTAGGCTCCAAATCACCGGTCTTCAGGCCAGTAGATTGAAGAATGTGTTGGACGACGGATCGTAGCCAATAACACTCTATGCTTGCTTCATGGATCACAATGAGCTCCGAATGGTTGGATGATGTAGCTGGTGGTTTGCTTTACCGATCTCCAGGAGATAGCAGTACCTCCGTAGGTAAAAACAAAACCTGTTTAGGATTTTTCCGTGTGCAGATCTGAGAGATAACATGCATCAGCATAACCACATAATTTGGGGGAGGCACCTCTCTGGTAGTAAAGTCCAAGATCAATGGAACCCTGGAGGTATCGCAGAAGATGCTTTACTCCGTTCCAGTAGCGCTTTGTGGGCGCTGCACTGTGTCTGGCTAGAAGATTAACTGTAAACGCTATATCGGGACGCGCACAGTTAGCCAGATATAGAAGTGCTCCAATGGCACTGAGGTAGGGTACTTCAGGACCCAGTATCTCCTCCCCCTCTTCCAGTGGCTGGAAGGGGTCCTTATGTACATTTAGTGATCTTACGACCATAGGAGTACCTAAAGGATGACATTTATCCATATGAAACTTGCGTAGAAGTTTCTTTGTATAATTAGATTGGTGTAATAGGATTCCACCTCTTAGGTGTTCTATCTGTAAGCCAAGACAATACTTTGTTTTGCCTAGGTCTTTTATTTCAAAAGTATGTTTTAGGCTTTCAGATATCTCATTGATCTCTGCAGGAGATCCTATGAGATTTAAGTCATCTACATATACAACTATGATGACGAATCCTGTTCCCGTTCTTTTGATAAAGATACACGGGCAGACTTCATTATTCGTGAATCCTTGCTGTGCAAGGAAATCATTAAGTCTGTTATACCACATCTTGCCCGATGTTTTAGACCATATAATGATCTATGTAGCCTTACAGAGAATACATCCTTAGGCATCTCTTTCATCTCTGGGGGTAGATTAAACCCATCAGGAAGTCTCATATAGATATTTTTATCTATATCGCCATATAGATATGCAGTCACAATGTCCATGAGCAGCATTTCTAGGCTTTCCAGAGAAGTTAGTCTTATTAAAAATCGGAATGTGATCGAATCCATGACCGGGGAATACGTATCTTCGTAATCAATCCCCGGTCTTTGGGAAAATCCCTGGGCTACAAGGCATGCTTTATAGCGAACGATCACATTATTTTCATCTCTTTTTCTTATAAAAACCCACTTATATCCCACAGGCTTTACACCTACTGGTGTTTGGACTACTGGTCCAAAGACTTTGCGTTTCAAGAGTGAGTCCAGCTCTACTCTTATTGCCTCGTCCCACTTTGGCCAATCATCTCTGCGTTTACATTCCGCTAGAGATCGTGGTTCGACGTCATCGTCATATTTAGTGACGTGAATGGTAATATCGAACGCAAAATCGTCGTCGACGACTATGCTATTTCTGTCCAGTACTTCTCCAGTACGTACAAAATTTAATGATGTTTCTCTTATTGTTTCCTCTGCTGGGGAAATCAGGAGGGGAGAAGTAGCTGGTCTGAGCTCAGCATCCTGTGGAGGGATAATCTTAGTATCTCCAGGAGTCTTCCTCTTTCGAGGAACTTTATCTTTTGAACCTGGTGGGTGTCCTCTTTTCATTTGAGGTACAGCCACTTCTGCTGCCGGTAGATTGCATCCATCTATGGGGATGTCAATCCTAGCTGGCGTATTGGCAGCAGGGACGTGTGAACGGACAATCTTCTGGTTGTCTGTGAATTTATCCGGCAAAAGATGTACTTTATTCTGGATGTGAAGGATCTTCATGATCTCATCTTCACACAGATTAGTACGCGGATCATGTAGGGACAAAGACTTCTGGTCCCAACTAATGGTCTCAGGAGCTTCTGGCTTCTTAGACTGTGTGCCCAGTTTAGGAAAAATTTTCTCATTAAATTCACAGTCAGCAAAACGTGCCTTGAATGCGTCACCCGTCAGGGGTTCAAGGTATCTGATAATAGAGGGCGAATCAAACCCAATATATATACCTAGACGACGCTGAGGACCCATTTTGGTCCTCTGAGGTGGTGCTATTGGGACATATACCGCACAACCAAACACTCTCAAATGAGAGATATCCGGAGGTGCACCATATGTTAGTTGCATCGGGGATAAAGTATGACCTCCAGAGGGTCTTATCCTAATAAGTGATGCGGCATGTAAAATAGCATGCCCCCAAGCATCCACCGGCAACTGGGATTGCATAAGCAATGGACGTGCAATCCATTGGAGTCTCTTTATAAGGGACTCAGCTAATCCGTTTTGGGTGTGAACATGTGCTACATGATGTTCAACTTCAATACCCGTTGCCCGACAATAGTCTTCGGACTTGTGAAGTAAATTCTCCCGCATTATCAAGACGTAGTTTCTTGATATGGTTATCAGGGAAATGAGTACGCAACCTTATTATTTATGCCAATAGCTTTGGAAAAGCTAGGTTGCGGGTGGACAAGAGGCACACATAATACCATTTGGTTGATGCATCAATCAGTACCATGAAGTACCGAAATGGGCCACTTGCGGGGTGAATAGGCCCGCAAATGTCACCATGAATTCTCTCAATGAAGCTAGGAGACTCTAATCCCACTTTCAGGAGGAATGGTCTCGTTATAAGTTTTCCCTTGAAACAAGGGAGACAAGGAAATTCACCCTTTTGAAGAATCTTCAGGTTCTTCAATTTGTGTCCACGGGATTCAGTGATGATGCGTCGCATCATTGCTGTTCCAGGGTGACCAAGTCTATTGTGCCAGAGTTGGAACTCTGGCAGTGATTGGCACGTCTGGTGCTCAGTCATATTGGCTTCTATTGGTTGAATGTATGTTTGGTAGAGACCCGACGGGAGTCCCTTGAATCGCTCGCAGATGATCTTCTGGTCATCTTTATGACGAGTGACAATCAGATATTCAACCTTATTTTCATCTCTGGTCTCTAAGTGATATCCGTTTAAACGGAAATCCTTGAAACTTACAAGATTCCTATTTGATTTAGGAGAGAAAAATGCATTATTTATTTGAAGTCTTGTATTATTTGGGAGCAATGTAATTGCTTCACCAGATCCTTCGATTATTTGGGACAGTCCTGAAATCGTGATAACAGGACTGTCATATTTATTTACGCTATTAAAATAGCAATGATCACGAAGGATTGTGTGCATTGAGGCACTGTCCACTAGGCACTCAGACATCATCTATATAAGTAAAAACGAAATTTTATTTGAGCGAAAATGTAGACATTCATTCGAAAATAAAAGTTCGTACTAAAGCAAATAAAAGATGAAGATACATTGAATTCTAAATTCATAGATAAAAGATGATGCTCAATCGAGAAGGTCGTCGTTCTCGAAGTCTTTTGCAGTAAACATTGTTAGCGGCTGAACAGCCGCCAAGTTTGTTTCAGGTAGAGACTTCTGGCTCGCCTGGTATAGATCCTGGAGGTGGCGAGGAGTGTGGCAGTTTCTGGACCAATGACCAGTCATGCCGCATCTATGGCATTTATCCTCCCAGTTCTTCTTTGGAAGTGACACTTGCTCGGTGTTCTTTCGCTTCCAAGTGAAGTTTCTTTTTCCCTTATTGTTTTTGTTTGTCTGGGGAGCTGCACCTCTTGGTTGATTCATTACAGCTTTCCCTTTAGTGTTTTTAGCCTTCCTCTTGTTTTTCCAATTCTGGGGAGAAATGTTATGGGCTTCAGGGATAGAGGCAGTGCCAGCTGGACGTAAGTTATAAGTTGCAAGCAGTAAGTCTCGATTCTGATCTGCCCTAAGTGGCATGAGATCAGATCGGAGAATTTCGTGAAAGCGTTCACGATACTGCTGCATGAGGATTGCATCTTTCTCGTGAAACAAGGTAAATGTCTTTTCCAGCATGCCCTGTTCTATCACTTCTTCACCGCACAACTTCAGGCGTGAGGTGATGTAATGAAGTGCAGAATTATACTTAGCGACGGACTTATAGTCCTGAAGTCTAAGGTTTTCCCACTCATAACTGGCACGCGGTAATATAACATCAATTTGATGTTTATACCGAGCTTCCAGCGTTGTCCATAGGTCCTTTGGGTCCTCAACCGTTAAGTATTAGGCCTTTAAGGTCCGATCTATATGTTTCCTAATGTAGATTATGGCTTTTGCCTTATCTACATCAGATACAGTGGTTGGAGGGCTGCTGCTAGATGTAGCAGAAGCTTCGGCCGCTGCTGGGGCCGAGGAAGGAGCCAAAATGGACCCAAGGAGGGCCATCGAACACAAGTGGAACTTCAGGTCCACTCACCAACTCAGGTAATTCGTCCCTACAGAGTCAAGGACTTCGAAATCGACGCTTGCCAATTTTTCCATTTATCTCTAGATCAAGTATCAAGGGACGATTGTAAAAAGAGAAGATCCGTAGAAAGCAAAATCCACGCTCCTAATACACCAAAAAGGATCACCGTAACGGATCGCCGCAACAATAGATTCCTTCGCGCATTTAGGAGTTTGATTTTTGAGGGAGATGGGATGAAAAGCTCAAAGAAATTAGAGCAAACGTGCTGATAACGTGTTAGAGGGTAATCAAACTCAAGAGGAAAAATAGAGATAGGAATGAGTAACCATGGCCATAGGCCATGGTTCTCTATATATTAAATTAGAGAGGGGGAGATGAAGGGCCTCAAGGAGACCAAGGGTCCCCATTACCCATAGTAATGGAGACCAATGAGTGGGTAATGAAGGAGGGGAGGCCAAAGGCCTCTCTCATTCATAACAATATTTGATTATTCAAGAGCAAACAGACAATTGAATCCGGAAATATGATCAAATACATAATAAAAATCATATTTTTATCAGATCTACGTATGATGAGGCAAAATCATAAGATCCAAGCATGACGGCTCTGATACCACTTGTTAGAACTAAAGATCTAGATTAATGTATTCAAGCCAAATAATACAGATCTAGATATACCACATGCTAAATCTTAAAACGTTACCTTCTCTATTTAGCGGAAGCGTACCTGAGTCCATCGCTAATAGTCTAAAAGAGATCCTGACGATAATGAAACGGATGATCTTCCAGAACAGCACGAATCAACCGTTGGAGAAATCCTCTGGCTTTCTCCCGGTTTCTCTTCTAGCGACAGGACATAGAAAAGAAGGCTAACTTGTTCGTGTGCTTAGGGGATCATGACCTCATATATAAAGGGGCTAGCCTCCTTAGCCCCAGGGTTTCCAATTCGGCACATCAACGAATTGAAGCCCAATAAATAGCCTCTACACATAAAGGCCCACAACCTATATGACTCATTTAAGCCCACTCAACTTAATAAATGAGGTCACTTATTTATTGGGATTTAATATAATAGTGTAGCACTATATAATTATATTCGTATATTAGCCCAACGTTGGATTAAGATCCAACTGTGTTGGATAAGTTCCAATAATATATACCCATCAAATCTCTCATGCTTGTTAATTATCTCCAAGAACTTTATATTTATAAATTTCTCTCTCGGATTATCTTAAGTGATGTTAAAATATCATTTTTCATTGATGTTGACACATGGGTTCGACCCACGAAGCGGGGATATATCAATGCGGCCAGAAAAGTGAAGCACACTTGAAAGGGTAAGCCTCGACCCAATAACCTGAAAGCCATCCATGAGAATGAACTATTACTTAGTCAAAGGTAATAGTTGGACCAGTTCAAGTGTGTGTTTTTTAATATATATATATATATATATATATATATATATATATATATATATATATATATATATATATATATATATATATATATATATATATATATATAAAACACGGTGATCTACTTAGGCGCAATGCCCCCAAGTTTTATGAAGACCTATATCACCAAGAAGACTACTGGAATGTGTTCCCTAATCTAAATCCTAAGAGGAGGCTAATCCCCGAAGCTGCAAGATGGTTAGAAAGAAGGGTTTCCAGAGAGGAAATCAAGGAAGCAGTGTTTCAAATAGGGGTGGATAAATCCCCTGGCCCAGATGGATTTAATGGCTTCTTTTATCAACATTCTTGGAGCGTTATAGGTAATGATATTACTGATGCGGTTCTCTCTTTCTTTCGATCCTGCTCCCTTATGCATCCCATAAATCATACTTATCTTACCTTGGTGCCCAAATCTGCAAATGCTACGGGGCTTGGTGATTATAGACCCATAGCATGCTGCAATGTGCTTTATAAAGTGATCAGTAAGGTGATCTGTAATAGGCTGAAATTAATTATCCATGAGTTAATTTCCCCTAATCAATCTGCTTTCCTAAAGGGTCGTCTGCTATCGGATAGTGCTTTACTAGCCCATGAACAGATCCGGGACTTCAGCAATCCGATGGGGGCTAGGGCTTGCTTGAAGTTAGATCTCAGGAAGGCGTTTGATAGTGTAAATCGTGAATTTATATATTACATTTTGCAGCGTATGGGCTTTGGCAGGAAATTCTTATTATGGATCAGGGAATGCATCTCCACCCCTACTTTCTCAGTAATGATCAATGGCTCCCCGGCGGGGTATTTTGGAGGAAACAGAGGTCTTCGGCAGGGGGATCCCCTATCTCCTTTTCTATTTGTCATTACTATGGAGGTTTTTTCCTTACTAGTTGAGAAAGCATTAGTTTCTCGTCTCATCCATCCCATGAGACGTGCAGGTTCTATCTCCCACCTTCTTTTTGCTGATGATCTGCTAGTTTTTTGCCGAGCTAATACACATTCTTTCGAAGGGCTCAAAGAATTGCTCTACAGGTTCTCAATGTTCACTGGCCTTCACTTAAATTGGGAGAAGAGCACTGCTATTTTTAGCAAGGGTACCAAAAATCCACTAAGTTTATCTTCTATATTGGGAGTAAAGTTGGGCTCTACTATCACAACTTACTTAGGCCTTCCTCTCTCCACTAAGTATCCAAAGCCATCAATGTATTGCAGATTGATAGATAAATGTAATAAACGACTTCTGGGATGGACGTCTACTGCTTTATCCATTTCGGGCCGTATAGAGCTTGTCAAGACGGTAATCTATGGAATGGTCCTTTTCTGGATGCAAGTATATCGCATGCCGAAATCTGTGTTGCGTACTATAAATTCTACATGTAGAAAGTTCATCTGGGGTGCATCACATATCTGGGCCTGGAAAGATATGTGCACACCGAAAGAGGAGGGGGGTATTGGTCTAAGATTGCTATCTGACCTTAACACTGCTGCGGGTGTTCGGCTTACCTGGCGCATGCTAATTACAAACGGACTCTGGGCAAGATTCATGAGGAACCATTACAATAACTCTTCAGAGTTTTTCGCGGCCAAGTCAAATGCAGCTAATAGCGGCACATGGAAATTTTTACTTAAGTGCAGACCTTACTCTAAAAAATTAATTCAAAGGAAAGTGAATGATGGAGAGTCAACGTTGTTTTGGCTAGACTACTGGACAACACACGGCCCGCTTTGTGAACTTGCTGTCGTCCCTCCTGGGGAAATTAATAAAAAAGTGAAGGATTATTACGGCTCTTCTGATTGGATTATTTCTCCGGCCATACAACAAGTTAGGCATTTGTTGCCGCAAGTCAGCTTTAGCTGCTGCCCAGATTCGTGGGTTTGGATGCCGGACACGCATTTCTCCTTCAAAAATGCCTGGAACGGTGTGAGGAACAGAGGTACCCCCTTCCCCTATACAAAAATTGTCTGGTTCAGTAACAACGTCCCTAAAATGTCCTTAACCCTCTTGAGAGCCTTCCGTCAGAAATTGCTAACAAGAGATATTCTAATCAAATGGGGTATAAATTGCCAACCTCACTGTGTGTTATGTGCGGATGGGACCAATGAAAGCTCTAGCCATCTCTTCTTTGAATGCAATTACTCAAATTACATAATTACCAGAGGTCTTCTCAAGTTGGGTGTATCAGACCCCATTGAGCCTCTTTTGCCAAAAGTCGGGGACTATTTTATTGATCACTTCACCAGAAAGGACACTACTAGCTTGCTTGCCCGTACTGCGCTAGCGGCAATAGTATGGCATATATGGAGGGGGAGAAACAAAAGAGTTTTTGAAGGCGTCATGAAATGCAAGACCCTCTTGTTTGAAGAAATTGCAGCTGATATCAGGATTATTCGTAGGGACCTTGACCCTCCAACCTCTGGTGCTTCTCAGGTCATGGAAAATTGGGGCTTTAGAGATAATGGCTGACAACTTGATGTACCCCCTAATCTTTCGTCTTGTTGTGGATTGTGAAAGTAGCCAGTAGAGAGTGACGGCGCTTGTGCCCTCTCCTCTCTCTTATAATCCTGACTTGTTTTTTTACATATATAACACGAAGTTTTTTTACACTGCTATGAAAGCAAGGTATAGTTATAATAATCTTGGGTATTTGGTGGATGTTACTGGCGGGCAAAACAGAACCCATGAAGATTTGGAAAAGGAAGTGCCAGCCTATTTTGAAAAGCTCTACAACCAGAATCACTATAATCATAGCTTTCCAAAACTTGTTTCCAAGCGTATATTAACTGGAGAAGCTTCAGGCTGGCTGGACAGGAGTGTATCAGATGAGGAGATTAAATGTGCGGTATTTCAGATTGGACCTGATAAGGCTCCAGGGCCAGATGGTTATAATGGGCATTTCTTTCAAAGCCATTGGAATCTTCTTGGAGGTGAGGTAATTGCTGCAGTGAAATCTTTTTTTAGGTCTGGAAAATTATTACGCCAAATAAACCATACCTTTCTGACTCTTGTCCCCAAAAATCGAAATGCCTCGACCCTTGCTGATTATAGGCCCATTGCCTGCTGTAATGTTCTGTATAAGATTATTAGCAAAGTAATTTGCAATAGATTAAAGGTGGTGATCCATGAATTAATCTCACCAAACCAGGCTGCATTTCTAAAAGGTAGACTGCTATCAGATAGTTGCCTTCTCGCCCATGAACATATAAGAGATTTCAGCAATCCTATGGGGGAAGAGCATGTTTAAAATTGGATTTACGGAAAGCTTTCAATAGCGTGAATCGGGAATTTATCTACTAATTTCTTCGCCAGATGGGGTTCTCTAATATCTTCATTGTATGGATTCACGAATGTATATCTTCGGCAACATTTTCGGTCATGGTAAATGGATCTCCAGTGGGTTATTTTTGCCGAAACAAAGGCATTAGGCAAGGTGACCCCCTCTCCCCTTATTTGTTTGTTATCATTATGGAGGCTTTTCCATCCTTATTGCAAAATCTATAACTAGGCGCACTATTGAGCCTATGAGGCGCTCAGACACCATCTCCCACCTTTTGTTCGCCGATGATCTACTAGTGTTTTGTCGGGCGGCCAAAAAGACTTTCTCAGGTATTAAAAGCTTACTTACTGAGTTTTCAAATTACACCGGACTTGAAGTAAATTGGGATAAGAGTGCAGCTCTATTCAGTAAGGGTGTCAAGGATAAAAATTCATTGGCTGATTATTTAGGCATTAGACTTGCAAATACCATCACCACCTATTTGGGATTGCCACTGTCATCAAAATATCCGAAGTCCCCTATGTACAGCAGATTAGTTGATAAGTGCAAGAAGCGGTTGATGGGCTGGTCATCATCTTTATTATCCATTTCTGGGCGTATTGAGCTTGTCAGGACAGTAATCTATGGAATGGTGGCATTTTGGATGCAAGCTTTCTGTATTCCTTTGACCATTTTACGCACTATTACATCTGAATGCAGGCGATTCTTTTGGGGTTCTTCGAGAGCTTGGGCTTGGAAAGATATCTGCACCCCAAAATCAGAGGGAGGGGTTGGCATCAGATTGCTGGAAGATCTAAATGTGGCGATGGGAGTTAGGCTCACTTAGAGATATCTTACTTCTGGCAGTATTTGGGCGAATCAAATGAAGAAGAGGTGTGATGATAAAGAGGATTTTTATGCGGCAAAGGGAGTGGTCTCACAATCTGGCACCTGGAAGCACATGCTGAGCTGTAGAATCACCTCCCAGAAATTAATCAAAAGGAAGGTGAGAGATGGTAAGTCCACCCTATTTTGGCACGATAACTGGCTAAGCTGTGGACCGTTAAAATACTTATATGATGTCCCTGTTGAATCGATGCTGAAAAAAGTGAATGAATACTGGGTCTCGGGCACTTGGTCTGATGATCCGGCTTTGCTGCACATAAGGCCGATTTTGCAAAGTGTGAAGCTTCAAAGTGGGGCTGACCGATGGGAGTGGATACCAGGGGAGAATTTCAAGTTTCGACAAGCTTGGGAGGGGGTTCGTAAACCAGGTACTATCTTTCCCTTTCACAAACTGATTTGGTACGGCAATCACATTCCTAAGATGTCCCTAGCACTTCTTAGAGCTTTCAAAGGGAAACTACTTACTAGAGAATTGATGAGTAAATGGGTTCCTAATACTCATGTTAACTGTGTCCTATGTGCCGAAAACAAAGAGGAAACGGTGGGACATCTCTTCTTTGATTGTTGCTACTCATTGTACATTCTGGAACGGGCTTTGTTAAAGCTTAATATCAAATCGCATATTGGGCCTAATCTGATGGAGGTAAGGAAGCATTTCCTTGCGCATTTTGGTGGGAAAAGTGTATTAAGTGTGCTTGGCAAAACTGTTCTTGCGGCTGTAGTGTGGCATTTATGGAGGGAAAGAAATATGAGGATCTTTGAAAACAAGGAGCGTTGCAAGATAAACCATTAGGAGGAGATTGCTGCAGATGTCAGAGTTGTTATAAGAGATCAGGAGCCATCTTCTCCAGATGAAGCTGAAGTTTTATCCAACTGGACATTCAGAGACAACGGTTGACTAATCAGTTTTTTAAGTTCACTATGTTATGTTTTGTTGGGTTTGATGTGGTCTTCATATTGTTGTAGTTAGCTTAGGGAGTGATAGGGTGATGAATTAATAGTAGGGAGTGACGACGCTTGTGTCCTATCCTCTCTCTATTAATACCTCATGCCTATTACTTCCCTAATTTGTTGATTTTGTTGTAACATTTTGTACAATTCATTTATCAATAAATAAGTATGCTTACTTTTCATATATATATATATGTGTGTGTGTGTGTGTGTGTGTGTGTGTGTGTGTGTGTGTGTGTGTGTTAATGGGCCAATGCTGACAGCGCTGGAAATTTTTCCAGCGCTGTCCGCATTTTGGGCGACCTAAAAATATTTTTTTGAAATTTTTTACAGTAGTTAGATAAACTTGTTAGGAAGCTCTCCAAAAAATTTCAGCTCGATCTGATACCGTTTGAGTCTCCGTTCATCGATTTCAAAAACGTTGCGCAAAACTATGGACAGATTTGTGCAACGTTTTTGAAATCGATGAACGGAGGCTCAAACGGTGTCGGATCGAGCTGAAATTTTGTGGGGAGATTCCTAACAAGTTTAGCTAACTACTGCAAAAAACAAATTTTAAAAAAATATTTTTAGGTGGCCCAAAATGCAGATAGCGCTGGAAAAGTTTCCAGCGCTGTCAGCTCTTCTCCATTTTTCACACACACGCACACGCACGCACGCACGCGCGCGCGCGCGCACACACACACACACACATATCCAGGCACCAGTTTCAAATTTTACAGCAAATTCCCATACGCCTGCTTCAAATCCTACTGCTAATCTCCAGGCACCAGCTTCACATTCTACGGCAAATCTCCATGCGCCAGCTACAAATTGTACATCCAATCTCCATGCGCCAGCTTGCACAACGCGTTCAGCTTGGGATGGATGTCGCACTCTAGGAGCTCCATTCGCCTATTACGGTGTCATTTGGTTTGCAAATCACGTCCCCAAGATGGCCTTGAACCTGCTAAGGGCTGTTAGCGATAAGCTCCCAACTAAGGAGCGATTATTCAAGAGGGGTATCATTACAGATCAAAGCTGTATTTTATGCAATAACCAAGTAACAGAGAGTATCAACCATTTGTTCTTTCAGTGTGATTATTCACGCTATATCTTGACTAGAAGCCTGCTCAAGCTTGGATATACGGGAGTGATTCCGACAACTCTAACTAATACTTGTGATCTTCTCCTGTCACAGTATAAAAAATCAGAATCTGAGGGGGTACTTGCTAAAGGCGTATTGGTGTCCATGGTTTGGCATATATGGAAGCAGCGGAACACGAGGATCTTTGAGGGGGTTCATTTGGGGAAAACTGAATTATTCAATGATATTGCTGTTGATGTCGCCATCTCCCTGCGAAATATGGATTTGGAGCTGATCACAGATTCCACCCCATTTTCCAATTGGGGTATTATTGATGCTGGATAATGTACACGGTCATGCCTAGTAGTTACGGTTGATAATATGTAGTAGTGGGTGATGGCGCTTGTGCCCTCTCCCCCCCTCTCTATTGCCCTCTGTGACTAACTAGTGCAATTAATTTGTAAATATTTTGATTCTCAATAAAGATAACTTTTACTCGCCATATATATATATATACACACACACACACACCTATTATTCAAATATATATATATATATATATATACCCTTCAAATCTCTCATGATTGTTAATTATCTCCAAGAACTTTATATTTATAAATCTATCTCTTAGATTATCTTAACTCACGTTAAAATACCATTTTAATTACTAAATAAGCAATGTTTTCTTATTTTTTGGGAAATTGAAAACGAAAAAATTGTTATGAATGGGGGAGACCTTTGGACTCCACCCACTAACCATCCACCATTACACCCACTTAGTAGTGGGTGTCCCTTGGGTTCTAGATGATGTAACCACTATATAAAAGGATATATGTATGGCTATGGCTTAAACCATGAGCTAGTTCTTTCGAATCTTAACACGTTATCATCACGATAGTTTCTACCAAAAATCTGAACAAGGAAGATTAATTTGCTTTACTGTGGTGCTTTTGCGAACTACGTAAAGATCGGGATCAGTATATTTGCTTCGGATCTTTTTGCTTCGGATCTTCCCTAGATCTAACGAATCTAAAGGTACATTGCTCGATTTTTTAGATCTAAACTCATTTTTTATCATATATATTTAGATCTGTATGGGTTGGACCAAAATTAAATTAAATTATTGATTACATATTTAAAAAATTAATGTTTTAATTTAATTAAAACAAAAACCCCAAATTCAACAAGAATCTATGTAATGAGACTAATCTTTCAGTTGTTGAGGGGTTATGGTTTTGGTTGCATGTAAAGACTGATATTGCTGGTATTATATTAATGCTAGATACTGTTTACTTTTTTTAGTAAGCGATACCGTTTACTTTTACACCCTCTTGGCAGTAACCTTTGTAAAAAAATACATCACATGACTGGTTTGTGCTTGTCATGAGTCCATGCTTATCAAATCAAATTTCAGAAGATATATATTTATGAAATATAATTGAAGGACGAGGTTGTAGCCCCATAATAAGTAAGCTGTTTCTCAGGTGTTAGATGTTCAACATATGAGGCACTAGCAATGCAAACATAATTCACATTTAATGATGGAAATGTTGCTAGATGTATTATATGACTTTCATCAATGTTGGGAAACAGGTATGGCCGGCCTGAAGCCGAACTTGTTGTCACCCAACCGATCTGAACCACGCCGTTTCCCCAGCACTGGGACCTGCCCGGCCTAAAGCCTGGCTGCCCGCTAGGATTGTTTAACTTTCTGGCTGCAAAATTGCATATATAATTCTATTACTTTACAAACTTATAGACTTAGTGTCCGGGGATTGCTTAGAACCACAATAGCCTTGGTTGCTGCACACTTTAATATTTTGTGGCAATAAATAGACACTTGTGTGAACACAAGTATGTTGCAAATTATACTCTTTCAATATTTCTGTTGTCTAAACTATTTCGTTTGTGAAGTTTAGTTTTTGATTGGAGGTTCCAAATTTGTAGTCGCCTTGTACAAATTCTTTGTTGTGGTTCACTTCGAAAAATGCATGTGATGATTAGGGGTGTAAATAATTTATTTTTGGGGGGATTTTTATCTTAATAATTACTCAATATTCATCTTTTGGTCCATTCTATGTGTAATTCATTATCTAGGCCTTTTAATATTAGATTAGATTATTATATATTTTGCATGATTAATAATTATGAGGATCCTGAGACCACTCTGTCGTTAGTTAACTAACCTAACGGGTATTGACATTACCACGTGGTCCAATTAATTATTTAACATAAATTTTTTCCATTAAAATGTATGTGATGTTGCATATTTTTATGCCTGAAATGCATATTAAACTGCCTGTGATGTTTATTAAAACTATGTTGTGGTTTTGGATCGGCCAGTTTATCACCTCTTTTAATTTTCTGCATTTTTCTAAGCATGAAATAAGCATGAATTAATTATTTTTAAAATTAAAACATGCATAGTTGTAAAAAAAATTAGTTGTGGGGATCAGCCAGTCACCACCAAAAATAAGAAAAGGAAAATTTAGAAATAATACAATGCATCAGGTTCCCTGGTTATGTTTGCGAAAATCCTGCGATTGGCAAATGAAAATTTTGGGTTTTTGCTGCAATAGATGTTGTGACAGCATATCCTTATGGATTTATTCCTAATTTTCTTACTTGTCTGAATAGACTTTGAGACGTCTGTTCTATGAAATATATAAAATTCAACCAATGAAGTTCATTATCAATATAAGGACTCCTAATAAAGGTTGTCTTTGCATCTTTAAAAGAGTAAAGAAAATGATTTGGGATTATATTTTCAAATGACTCAAATCTCATCGGATCTCCAAAAGAGAAAACCGAAATATCTATTTAAGCCTAACTATCAAATATGATATGAAAGACCTATGCAAAAATCTTGGCTTACAGACTTATATCCAGAAGATGAAACACTCATCCAGAAGATGAAACTCTCATCCAGAAGATGACCACATCATCCAGAAGATGAAACTCTCATCCAGAAGATGAAAATATTATCCAACAAATGACAATATCATCCA
Organism: Scilla litardierei; assembly: GCA_030789695.1. Taxonomy (NCBI): domain Eukaryota; kingdom Viridiplantae; phylum Streptophyta; class Magnoliopsida; order Asparagales; family Asparagaceae; genus Scilla; species Scilla litardierei. The sequence continues at coordinate 461,806,303 of CM061142.1, forward strand.
GCAGAAGAAAACAACATGCAGAAGATGAAAGCAACATACAGAAGATGAAAATAACATCCAGAAGATGAAAATTATGTGACATTTACCTTCATACACCCGAAGTTGATAAAGTTACATTTGTAATCCACTAAATACACCAATGGTTGTATGGATTTACATAAAGACCCCTTCCGTTTGCTGGAAGATGGGAAGGATACCCTAGGTCCTGAAGTGCATTTCTTAAGTATCTTGATACACTCCTTTATCTGGCCAACTACACGCTTTTCTATATAGCGTCAACAGTAAATCTCTTTAGCCAGATACAGTGCAATGCTTGTAGTGCGTCGCTAGACCGAAGCTACACATCTTCTGCGCTACCTACAAAGGTCACTACTATAAAGGATCATCCTCTATGTTAAATGTATTTGCAGATGCAGGTAATAAATCATCGCGATGAACACCTTGAAGGACATGCCACATCTTGGAAATCTGCAAAGCATGCGACTACGGCAAACATCATCCTACAATTTCAAGAAGCTCATCATTCAAGAAGTAAATCAAGAGTATGCATAGCTACGTGATGTGTCATTATATTCCACGTTTTATCTATATGATTACACGTCAAAATGATTGCTCAATTACATATTTCATACGCTTTTACGCTCATAATTGGAACTATTGTACTTTAAGAGCGTTTGGTTGCATTTCAGGGAATATCGAGCGATTTGGAGTATATTTGAGGAGAGAGCGCGTGCTTCGACACCGAAACTCCTGAGACGCCGCGTTCGGTGACTCAAAGCTACTGGGGAGAAAGAAAGGGGCAAGAGAGAAGGAATGAAGAAGATGACTCATGGATTCCAGGTCGCTTAGTCGAGCACTCCATAGCGCTCGATCGAGCTATGATGTGGCGAACGAATCGAGCGACCCAAAGTGCTGGAAATAGGATAGCCGTGCACTCTTTTCACATCTTCTATCATCTAGATTTTTTTTAGTATTTTTCTGATATTTTTCCCAGATAGTATACTTTAAGACAGTTACAACACCACCAAGAATGCACCAATCGGAGGTTGGATGAGCTCTGGAGAATTTCTGCAAGCTGATGCTGCAGTGTTTAAATCTGTTTTCGACCACCTACTCGACCGAGCAGCCACCTACTCAACCGAGCAGAGTGACAACTCAATCAAGTAGCTACCTACTTGACCGAGCAGCTACCTACTCGACCGAGCAGACCCTACTCGGTCCGAGCAGGCAGAGCGTGGTTTTGGGGGAAGAATTCGGACTTCCTGACGACTCGACCGAGCGGCTACCTACTCGACCGAGCAGCTACCTACTCGACTGAGCAGACCCTACTCGGTCCGAGCAGGCAGAGCAGTGTTTTTGGGGGAAGAATCCGGACTTCCTGACGACTCGACCGAGCAGGGGGCTACTCGACCCGAGTCGCCGCGGGCCCAGAACTTAAGTTGCATCCAGATTGGGCTTTGGGGACGATTTTGAGGGGGATTTTTGGGTTGTTTGCTAGGGTTTTAGGGGGGAATATATATCTGAAGGGTGACGTCATTAAAGGGGACTTTTTAGGAGCTTAGATCTCATATTTTTAGGAGTTTTGGAGACGATCTTTTGGGAGTTACGCTACGCCATAGGCCCCTCACTTGTATCAAGAGAAGTACTTTTGTCCTCTTAAATTCCATTGTTATTTCTTTGTGATTCCTTATTGAATATCTCTTTGATGCGTGCTATGATGAATTCCCTTTCTATTATCGAATCTTTTATTGCTTTTCCTATGATGCATGCGTATTTCTATCTAGGGCTAATGGATTAGCCCTAGGATTTTAGGATTTAGATGTAAAGTTGTGATTTTTATGGTCCATTGGTGTAATAGGGACGAATTTTGGTTAATCTTGCAAAGTTTGTAGGAGAACTCGTATTGAGATCGTTCCCACGGTTGGTGGAATAGATTTGCTTAAGGAGTATCCTATAGGCTTAATTAGGGAGTTAGTGGATTCAATTGGGACACGTGACTATACCCGTCTCGTGTCTTGATGGGATCCACCGATAAACTATATTACTAATTGATGGCTCCCGGCATTGCGTCAATGAGAGCAAACAAAAATACATCGAAGCTCTAACCCACCAGAGTGGTGTGAGCTAAGATCATTCCATCCACGAGAGTGGCGTAAATATTGTCGATTCTTAATGCACGTGTCTTGTGTGCCTACGGGTTAATGCGATACGTTAGATTCATGGTGCTTAGAACCATGAATTCTACATTTTAGATGCGACAATCCCTATAAAAGCAATGTAACGTAAGAGTCTTAACCGAGCATCGACATCCAACGATCCTAGCGATGAGTCCTAATGCCCAAGTCTTATATTCCTTTCTTTGCGGAGTTCCTTGTTTGCGACGTTGAGTGACACGACCTTCGTATCCATCACCATTATGACCCCCATACTCCACATCCACCAATAAACCCGCAAGTCTAACTCAACCTAGGAGTAGATAGGTAGTATAGCAACGCTTTCCCGTATTCGATACCCACTTGTCGCTATACCGTGTGCTTGCGGTAAATGACATCGTTTCGAAGTTAGTTCCAGATCGATCAAGTTTATGGCGTCGTTGCCGAGGAGGCGTTCTGCCATATTATCTATTTACCACAATTAGGTTGATTAGACTGCGTTAAAAAACAAACAAACAAAAAGAATAAAATAACAAAATAAAAAAACAGAGAGAGATATTTTCCCCCACCACCTGCTATTATTATTATCTTTATCTCTCTTTGTACCACTGACGTCTTTTCCAGGTTGTTTACTTTGCTTGATCAGGTACATCTGATGCAACGATGGTGCTTCCAAAGATGCAACGAGGTTCTATACGATCCTACATATATCTCGATACATTCTGTCAGGCTGATGGAGAGTCCCTCAGGAAAGCCTTGTCTAGGTTTGAAAGAATGGTAGGAATGTTTCAGACAGAGTCAGACCTTGAGTGGGATGGTTCCAAGCTATTTGATATATTTACTGGAAGACTAAAGAGACCCTCACGTGAGTTTATTAAGAGGATGCAAGTGGAAAAGTTCAGTGATCTGCAGTTGGCAGCAACCTTGGAGCAAATGATAGATGTTGCTCGATCTACTGGTTCGCTAACCGTTACAGTAGGTAAACCATCCGACTAAGTATTCATCGATTTTGCTATGGCTAATGTCTCTAAGCAGGTATTATTATAGATGGAGTGTATGCTTCACTTGAAGGTGATCATATCCACATTTACACCATCAACCCTCCACAAATAGAGACATCTGAGCTGCAGAAGGAGGACACATATATGGACCTATTGAGAAACATTGTCGACGTAGTTCGAGAAACCGGTCCATTAACAATAACGACAGGTGATTCTTTTAAGTTCAGATTTCAAAACTTTATTACTAATCATATCTCTTCCATAGGCACAATTGATGATGGAGTCTACGCTCTAGTTGAGGGGCACAAGACCCACTTTTATACCACGGTCGAGATAGATGAGCCCATAGAGCCACCTGCACCTACTATTGAGAAGGCCAAGCCATGCAATCAGGTGCCTCGAGCTCCAGGACAGAAACAAAGGAGGATGCATAAAAAGGAGAAGATGACGTTTACATTGCCTTCTATACCTGAGGAGCCTGAGAAGGATGTCCACGTTCAGCTTGGAAGAGGTATTATGCTCTTTGATATTGCCACCCCCGACGAGACCACCACACCTGGTACTGCGGAGTCAGCTTGTGCCATCGTCGCTCCCCTTGCCACCTACATGAGCCAGAGCATGCTTTTGAGGAGGCCTTACATGCGGAGCCAGAGCTTGTCACCGAGGAGGCCGTGCATTGGGACAAGGACACATCCATTCATGAGGATCCCGATCATTACCCTCCTCCTTTTGAGCTACCACAGCCACCTCCACTTTCTACAGATGCTGAGCATCACTCAGAGGATCACCCTTCCACTGATACCGAGGACTATCCCACAGAGCTTTTGGCCACCCTTAAGGGAGATCTCTTCACTCCCTCGCCTTTTACATTTGATCCCTTCCCGTGTATGATGTTTACTATGATTCGGATTTTGATGACTCATTGCACCTTTTGCATGATACATATACATTGATCAAGAGGTACGATAGTACGTATACGAGGAGGAGAGCGAGGAGTTAACACCCATGGATGCTATTGAATATAATCAGGAGGTGCGATGGGATAAGTTTAACGATGATGAGGAGTTGCCTGATGAGACCCACGCTTATATGCCAAAGCTACCTGAACAACCTGAGGCGAACAACGAGGAGTTGATCGATGTGGTGCACGAGAGTAGATATTTATTTCCAAGAAAGTGTCGTCAACCGTCTTTAATTTTAAATACTTATGTTGATGACCCTCTTTGGAATACATTTATTTTGGGGAAGAATTATCCACATCAGATTGATGCGGCTTATCTCTTGCAGGGTACAGGTGGAGTCCTTGGGGAGATGTAGGAGGTGCATTGCTGGAATCTGATGGAGTCCGTGGACACACATGCCTAGCAGAGCCACGGAAGGAGCAGTTGGAACAGTTTCCTGCACCGGTAAAGATACTGGATCCGCCTTTTGCTATAGGTGATATCAATCCAGTAGTGTAGTATTTTATGCTTTCAAGAAACACGAATCCTCTCGGCAGTGAGAGGACTGTATAGGATTTTATATGGTTTCTTAGTTTAATAAATTCACCCTATATGATGGCTCAATTATCTTTTGCATCCAACACACTATTTATCATCCATGCCCACCCTTATATTTGGCGCTTATTTCGCCTCTCTCCCCAATTTTTATGTGATGTTTAAGCTTGGGGGAGAGAAACTATTTTGTTGAGTGGCCCCCCTATATTGTCATTGTCCTCTATTTATATCATACACACATTGAGGACAATGTGATGTTTAAGTTTGGGGGAGTGCATAATGCATGCACTTTGCTTCAACGTGAAACACAATTCGAAATTTCCATATGAACCATGTTCACTTCTATATTTATGTCTCATATGCTTCATTTTCTATGAAATATCGTGGATTTATTTTTTTATGAACTCTGATATCTGTTAGACTAGAGTTCGATTCCTTGATTAGTGTATCTTTGTTAATATGCTTTTTCATAGTAGAATCCATAGTTTCACAACCATATTCTCAAAACAGTTAAGCTAAAAATGAATGAATCAAATCTGAAAATCATTTGACTCCTGCATGATTTGATTGATAATTCTATTGCTTCATGGATGTTTAGTGATTCAAAAGAGATAGGATAACCACACGACAACCAAAGTAGTGATGATTAGGATTCCTGAAACAGAGCCATGTCTAGATTCTATGCTTTTTCTTTTTCTTTTGTGAATAGCCAATAAATGATCTTTGATCATGTTTTGCATTCCATCGCGTTTACGTGAGTTTGCAAAAATCCCAAAAATACAAAAATCAAACAAATATCTTGAATAAAAGGCCCTAGGGGTTCTTTGTATATATTGAGTTATCTCGTGTATATAAAAAAAGAAAAATGTATATGAAATATTTGTATAGCAAAAAACAATATAAAAGTACAAAAATCTCATATCCTTATCTCCATTTCTATATAGAACAAAGACATGGCAAAGTTGATGGGTTCTAGGAGTCTTAAAATGGTCGTAGTGTGGTGATGCTTCACCTTGATTGAATTTGCTAAATTCATTTCATGAAGTGTAACAAAATATCACGCATGCTTGAAAATGTTTGATCATGACATACTATACTGCTTAGAGAATAATTTGTGGACATTGGTTTCATTTCTGTGAACTTAGTATATTGCATGATAAACTATGATATGATATAACT
>CM061142.1:461812631-461952436 GCA_030789695.1 Scilla litardierei
GACATTCAATTTATCGCTCCTCATCAAGTTTCCATCCACCTATAAAAGAGGTGTCGTGTGTGATCTTGGAATCCAACAAGGTCCACTAGTGTTAGTCAACAAAGATTTAGGAACCCATATTTGTTTGAATTTAATATTGGAGTTCCTATATTTGCAATGATACGATGTGTGACCAACACTATCACATGTAAAACACTTTGCATAAACATTTTTAGCAATGGAAGGCACATTGTGAAATTTTTTATACTTAGGCTTTTCAACATTTTTAGCACTAAATCCAAGGCCATGCCTATTATTGTCATACAATTGATTTCCAAGAATGATATCCAAGTTTTGTTTTCCTATGGAAAATCTTTCCAATGACAATTCTAAGGTGGTGACTTTGGATTTCAAGATATTGTTTTCATTCACAAGCAAAGTGCATTTACTAATGAAAGCTCGCTTGTTTTCCTCTTCTTTCTTTTCAAAATCCCTCATTTTTTCTTTAAGTTCAAGATTTAGCATGTTAATCTTTTCAGAAAGCAATTCATTTTCAGCTTCTAGCTTTATCTTATCTAACTTATACATGCTTATATCCTTTAATAAAGAGGGACACGAAAGACAATCAGTTTTTTCAGGCAAGCTAGCTTTCTCTATTTCTAACATGGCAATGGTAGATTTGCATGCAACAAGCTCTTCTTTAATATTTTTCATTTCTATAGACATGTCATACTCAGTTTGTTGCATATCAAAGTTATCATTCCTATAACATTCCACATCAGCTTCTAGCTCATCAATTCTATGTTGCATTCATTTACAGATTTCTAAGAGTTCAGCTTTAGTGGGAGATTCTACCTCATTGTGTTTGGCCATCAATGCCATGCGGGAGTGGATTTCAAGTTCCTCCTCCTCGTCCTCAGCTTCGCTATCCATGTCCCACGTCAGCACTTTCGTTTTTCCTTTTACAACTTGAGCTGTGTGTTGTTGTGGGCAATCTTTTATGTTGTGCCCTTTCTTCCTGCATTTAAAACATTCGCTTCTATTAATAGCTTTCTGATCAGAGGAATTTCTAACAAAATTAGAATTATTAGAACGAATGAACCTTTTTCACATCTCAGCTCTTCCTTGATCAGTCTGAATCTCCTGAAGTTTCTGACCATTAGAGCTTGCTCCTCATCAAGATCGTCGTCGTTAGCTTGAAGAGCTAATGGTTTGGGAGCTTTGGTCATCTCTTCAGGTTTCTCTCTGGCTTCTATACTCTGCAACTCAAGCTCTAGTGACATTAGGTTGCCTATTAAGTCCTCCACTTTTATTGTAGATAAGTCCTTAGCTTCTTGAATAGCGATGACTTAAGGCCTGAACGAGCTTGGTAGCGCCCTTAAGATCTTTCGTACCTGTTCATGGCTAGAGTATGGCTTACCGAGGGAACTAGATTTATAGACGATGTCCGTGAACCTCGCAAACATCTCTTTCACAGATTCTGTTGGTAGCATGCGGAAGCTCTCATATTCTGTGCAAAGCAACGCAAGTCTGGATTCCTTCACTTACGATGTTCCCTCGTGTGTCACCTCCAGAGTATACCAGATTTCCTGCGCAGTTAGACAATGTGAGATACGATTAAACTCAGATTTATCAAGAGAGCATATAAGCGCATTCATAGCTTTACCATTAAGAGTATAAAGTTTTTTATCAGCTAAATCCCACTTGTCTTTAGGCTTAATCATAACAGTGTCTTCAATTTTAATAGTGGGTAGACTATAACCATTTTCTACAATATCCCACACATCATAATCAACAGACACTAAATAGATTTTCATCCTAGCCTTCCAATATGCAAAGTCTACACCGTTAAACTTAGGGGGACGGGCTACAGACTGACCTTCAGCAAAAGCACAATCAGATATATTCATGGTCATCTAAAAATCTAGACTAGATCCTCTAAACTGGCTCTGATACCACTTGTTGGATCTGGATCGTAGCCTTGAGGGGGGTGAATACGCTAATAAAAATTCTCGTGCAACCCACGAGAAATCATACGCAGTTATAAGCACATGCAGGGTAATAAAATAGCAATCACAGAGAACGCACAGATATACCCTGGTTCGGTCGTCCCCACGACCTACTCCAGCCCCCGAAAGCAAATACTAGATAGATGTGTAATCATGTACGGCTACAATGAGTCAAGATCCCAAATCTACTCTCACCTAGCTCGTACGCACACCATGTGCTCTACACTCTCAATCTAGTCAGATGCTCTCCCTCCGTGACGACTCCCAAAGTCATCAGATCCCCAAAAAATAACAATAAATTGGTAAAATTTCCCCAACAGAGATCGCTACTACTACATAAATAAAATAATACTAGAGTTCAGAAATGCTCAGTTTGCGTATCGTAGTCGTCTCTATCAATAGGCACAGGTCAGATCTGTATCTGACGTGATGTAGTCGTCTTCGTAAGTCGTGCAACTCAATTTGTGCTTGCGGCTATGGTACTCTCAATTTTGTGTACTTTGAATCACTTTCTTCCTCTCTGTCAAAATATGCGGTATGTGCTCTTCAACAAGTCGGCATGTGCATGGGGTCTTCAAGTAATTCGGCAACCTTTTGCTCTTTGAGTTTTGCAAATAATTCGTCAGCCTTGTGCTCTTTGAGTTTTGCAAAGAAAATTAAATCATGTGGCCAACTCCACCAATTTCGTGCATACCTGCAACAAAACAAAAACAAAGAAATGATTAGTTTTTTTAATTAAAACAAAGTATAATTAATTACCTTTAGATTCCTCTTTGTTTAGATCAGCAGCACATGTCTCGACTAGCTAGTGTTTGTCCTCCTTGGGAACATGAAAACAAATTGTGGCTGGCAATTTTTTTTTCAATGATTTGGCCGGCTCCTTGTATGTTTCTGGGAAAAAAACCTCTCCTTTGTATTTGCCTCAACAAAAATTTGTGAGCTCCTCTAAAATCTGTGATCTTTTCAATGGAGAATAGATATGCGGCTCTGAGAGAGATCTTGAGGGTGGGAAAAAGATATATATGTCTCTCCAAAGAATGAGAAGAGAACTTGGGATTTTTTTCGGCTGCTAACAAACCCTCTCAAGATTTCGGCTCTATTGATTTGCAAAGGAGAGAAGGGTAGTCAAGCTCTTGGAGAGTTTTTATTGGCCTGTGCTTTTAGGGTTTCAAAGAGAATGATTCATTTAGGTTGGCTCTCGGATTTGTTGGGAGAGGTCAAAAGTGCGGCTGCCCTCTTCTGAGATTGCAAACAAAAAGGCCTGGCCTCCTTATTTATTTATTTCTTTGGTTTTTAGTAAAGGGCTTAGGGTTTCTTTTAAAGAAAGGCTTTCTAGTCAAAAGATGCGGCCATGTCACATTAATTGTTTTGTGCTTTCTCTCTTGATTTTTCGGCTGGCTTAGGTATTGAGGTTTTTATTGGAACCTTGGGGAATTTCGTATACAGCCGCAAGTAGGATGGTTAGCTCAAGAATCCAATGGCTAGGGTATATGCATGGAGAGGAAGCTATCTTGACTTGGTCAAATCCCCTTGGGCTCACATTGGGTCAAATCCCCTTAAGCTCACATTGACTCCTCATTGGACCAAGTCTTGGCTCCATCTCTTCGCATACCAATTTGCTATATGTTTAGCAAATACTCCAACTATTGAGAAGATTATCATTTCGCCTTCTCTGAAACATACTTAGCACACACATTACATATAACACAACGTTTGTCATCATCAAACTAGAGATCCGAGATCGTTGCTTCCAACACTTTTCTTCAAGTTTTGTGATGACAACGGGATTACTCACAATTTTTCCTTCCCTCGCGCACCACCACAAAATGGTGTTGTTGAAAGAAAGAACATGACTCTTATTGAGTGTGCACGCATCATGATTCATGCTAGTCATCTTGGACTTTAATTTTGGGCGGAGGCAGTGCATACGGCATGTTATGTGCTTAATAGGATCCTAGTGAGGCCCCGAACGAACAAAACTTGTTTTGAACTATATTACGATAAAAAGCCTCGAGTTAAGTATTTTCGAGTTTTAAGTTCAAAATGTTTTATAAAGAACACGTTTGGTAATTTAGACAAATTTGAGCCAAGATCCAAAGAAGGAATTTTTGTTGGATATTCCATATGTAGCAAAGCCTACCGGATATACAACAAAACCTCTTCAACGATCGAGGAATCACTACACGTTTTATTTCATGAAGATTTTGATATTCCTCATGTTTATGATAGTGTAGATGTTTTATGTGATTCAATTAGCAATGTTAAAATTAATGATGTTATTGAGACTAACATTACTAATGAAAATGTTGAGATTGTTCCAAGTGATCCTGGTATTCCCAAAGCTTATCTGACCGTTCGTGACCATCCACATGACCAAATAATTGGAGATATTAGTGTGGGTGTCCGAACAAGGTCAAGGATTGATGAGTTCTCTCATTGCGCTTTTGTCTCTACCATTGAACCAAAGAACATCCAAGAAGCGTGTGAAGATAGCTCGTGGATCGTTGCAATGGAAGAGGAGCTCATGCAATTTGAAAGAAGTGAAGTTTGGGAGCTCGTCCCTCTTCCCAGTGGTCACCAAGTCATTGGGACCAAATGGATATTCAAGAACAAGACAGATGAGAACGATGTCATCACAAAGAACAAAGTAAGGTTAGTAGCTCAAGGCTACCGACAAGAGGAAGATATTGACTTCAAAGAATCCTTTGCCCACGTAGCTAGATTAGAAGATATTAGGTTGCTTTTATCTTTTGCATCTCATAAGAATTTTAAATTATTTCAAATAGATGTTAAAAGTGCATTTTAAATGGCATAGTTAATGAATAAGTTTATTTTTCTCAACCACCTGGTTTTATACATGAAAAATTCCTAATCATGTTTTCAAACTTAAGAAAGCGTTATATGGGTTGAGACAAGCTCCTAGAGCTTGGTATGATCGACTCAAAACCTTTCTTTTGGATTTAGGTTTTAAAATGGGTGAAGTTGACTCTATTCTTTTTATTAAAGATTATGAAAATGACATCCTCCTTATTCAAGTTTATGTAGACGATATTATCTTTGGTTCTACTAACTTTGACCTTTGCCAAGAATTTTCTAAATCTTTGAAGGAAGAATTTGAGATGAACCACATAGGTGAGCTCAACTACTTTCTAGGTCTTCAAATTCGACAAATGAATGATGTGATTTTCATACACCAAACCAAGTATACCGGGGAGCTTATCAAACGATTCGGGATGGAATCGTCTTCAAGCAAAAGGACTCCCATGAGTACAACCACCCATCTACACAAGGATGATAACGGGAAAGATGTAGACATTCATCTATATCGAGGTATGATCGGTAGCTTACTTTATTTAACTGCTAGTAGACCCTATATCATGTTTTCAGAATGTCTTTGTGCTAGATATCAAGTTAGACCTAAGGAATCACACTTGATTGCGGTTAAAAGAATTTTTTGTTACCTCAATCAAACACTAGATTATGGGTTACTTTACCCTAAATCTAGAACATATGAGCTAGTCTCATATAGTGATGCTGATTTTGTTGGATGCAAATCCGACAGGAAAAATACTAGTGGCACTTGCCATTTTCTAGGAAATTCCCTTGTCTCTTGGTTTTTCAAGAAGCAAAACTATGTATCATTGTCCATGACCGAAGCGGAATATATTGTCGCGGGTCTTGCATGTGCACAAGTCCTTTAGATGAGACACACTCTCAAAGACTATGGTGTCAATTGTGATACTTGCCCTATTATGGTTGGTAACCAAAGTGCAATATGTCTTTCCAAAAATCTGGTACACCACTCCCGTACCAAACACATAGATGTGAAACACCATTTTATTAATGATCATGTAGCTAAGAAGGACATCATCTTATAGTATATTGAAACCCAAAAACAAATCGTCGACATCTTCACTAAACCTTTAAAAGAAGACTCATTTGTGAGGTTGCGTGGAGAATTAGGGATTATGGGTCTGAAATTTAGGAGCTCATTTTCATATGTTATAACTTGTTTTGAACTCATATGATCATTTCCATATCTCATGTTGAATATGTCATATTTTCACATTTGTTTTCAATGAGATTTATTGGAGATTTTTTTGATGATTTGATGATTAGATTAATATGCTTGATATGTGTATTAGTCTATATGCTTTTGATGTTTATTTTATGTTATTAGATTGATTAGAGTATAGGTCTAAGGGTGAGAAGTCTCAAATCCTTGATTCTAACTCAATTCTGGATTTCAGAACCAGGACATTCGACTGACATTTCTTCTACAGCCGACTGCCCAATCTCCAGTTTTTAGCCCTCATAACTCTTATTTATGACATGCGACTGATGGTCATTTTACAGGTGCCTGGTCATCCGCCAGGCGCCTGTATTTTTGTCATCAGGCGCATGTACAATTGTCACTGTTTTTTCCCGAGAAATGGCTCAAAATTTCTTCAAAATTTTACTGTGCAGCAGGCACCTGTAAGTCATTTCACATGCGCATGTCCAAATCTAGGCGACTGTATTTTCTTCTACAGGCGCATGTCTGCTTTCTGAGCATTTTTTATTAGGGTTTGACAGGCGACTGCACGATGTGTATTAGTCGACTGTCCGCCGAGTTTGGCGGTTCGTAGCCCATGATCTGAGCCGTTATTTTTGATCCAATGGCCCAGATCACTCCATCTTTTCCCTATAACCGTTGATGGATGTGTTTTTCTCTCTCATTCGATTCAAAATAGAGCCCGACTCTCCTCCTCCTGCCTTCGACTGTCGATCTCCTTCCTCCTCCTGCCTTCGACTGTCGATCTCACCTTCAGCTGTCGAGTTCACTCTCCAGATACTCTGTCGTGCCTTGGATCTGTAGTAGGATACATGCCCATAAGGCGGTTTATCCTAAGTAAACGTCTTGTTAAGATATTATATGGTATTTATTATCCTTAGTATATATTTGAATGAATAATATACTTAGATATTGTCCATATACTTATAGTTAGGTCCTTACGTATCCATTTTAGATCTCGATTATGAGTAGTAAGTGACCGAACAGAAACTTAAGTCTTAAACGGTTCGTGGTCATAGATGTGTCGAGAACTGGATATTGACACATCGGACAGACCACTGTGTCTTTGTCTTACCTTAAGGTAATGATGATCTCATAGTCATTCGATTTGGTGAAGTCGGAGACGAGACACAGGTGCTCATTGGAGAATGAGTTCACTAAACGACCAACTTAGGGTTATTATATGGTTAACTTTAACTAAATTGTCTATAATAATTCTAGGGTGATGATATGTAAGCTGGTCCTTAAGACCTGAAGTCATTTGTACAAACCTGTGAGTGAACAGTGTCGCTTAGACCTATGATCTAGCTTCGAGGCTAGGCCTACTAAAAGATCGTAGGTTGGGTTACACCTGAAGCTTTCGAGGCGAGTAAATGACTAAGATGTGATTCGTCTCTTCCGTTAAATGGAAGTTAGTGTCACAGGCTCAGTACGGTCTTTGTGTTAATCCTCGACGGGGTACGTTGTAAGATGTACAACGTGAATACAACAAAGACCGCCGTATACTGACCAATGTTGTCTAATGGGGTTGAGAGTAAACCATACACTAGGCCAACAGAGACACATTCTTGACGAAGGGACTATAGCTAACTGTATTCATCACTGACACAGTCAATGTGAACCCAACGATACTTTTGTCAATGGGTCGATCGCGTTATGATGATTCTGAAACAGGGACGACAACTGCTGCTCGTGGTGACCGTCGTCTAGGGGTTTCGAGCCACAACCTGTAGTAAGGTCAGGCTGTAGGGTCTCACACAGAGTAGTAGTCGTGTCTTAGTAATAGGAAGATAAATAAGAGGAATTCATTCGATGAAATGGAATAATTAAGTTCACAAGCCAGTTGTGAGACTAAGTCGTAGATGGGGACAATGTTGCATTCGATGCAAACAAGATTAAACGTGTCGTAAATTGGTTACGACAATATTTGTAGGAAAAAAGTATTGGAAAGGGTTACCTGGTTGACGGGATCGTCCCGGTCTAAACGCAGGTTCAAACCGCGTCCAAAACGGAGCTCAAAAGAGCCCGGAAACGCAAAAACAGTCAAAGGCAAGAGTGAGTTAGACCCACTTGGACAAGCAGGTCCACCCGCTAAGCTTAGCGGGCGCGCCCGCAACTTAAGTTAAATTAGGGTTTTTTGAAACTCTTTTTGACGGCTACGAAATCGACTTTTTGCATGTCTTTGGGCAATTGTTTGAGGGGTCAAACGAAGTCAGAATTTGCCGCCATTCATTCCTACGCGTTCACCATTCGAAGCCCTTCGAAATGATAACTTGTATCATTTTTGAAGCTCGATGATGAGGGAGAATTAATTTGTTGAAGTTGGCCTTTGTGAAAGCCTTACTAACTTCAATTAGCTAAATTAATTTCTCTTTTATTTTGTTTTGTCCCACATTGCTCGTAATGAAAAGAGAGGTGCCGACTCCCTATATAAATAGAGGTGCACTCTCTTCGTTGAAAAACGCATCAAGTCTTCGATCGAGTAGCTCCGAATTTTGATCAAGCTCGATCTACAACTTAAACTATTCTTTCTCTCTTCTTCCTATTCTCCCAACTAGTCCTAACAAGACTACGAAGGGGGTTTGGATTCGGATCCAGACGTCTAATACGCGGGTCTGCTCAAGTGAAACCTTCTACCGCAAGTGATGGCTTGGAGGTGGGTGTCGGCTCGAGCGGATCGGTTCGAAGGTGCAAGGCGGCTCGGGTGGATCGAGTTAAGGCGGTTCAGCTACGAGGAGCGTAAGAAGTCGGTGCGGTACATCTTGCCCGTCCCAGGGTTGAGATTTCGGCTATGTTCTTTAAAGATTTTTTAGTGTAATTTAATTTCGTCGCAGTAGGATAGATCCTTCTTGGGGTGGTCAGATCCACCCCAAGTTAGCATAGATCAGGCTAGGCTCTGGCTCTCTCAGGACCTAGCTAAAATGTTTAGCTAGTAGATTTTTGATTCTGTTGTGCTTTATGCCTCTGTGGTCCGTCCGACTTAGGACAGGCACAGATCTGAGCTCTGAGGGTCCGCCAAACCCCTTCAGGATCCTCCTCCTCCGTCGATTTTGGTATAATCTCATCGACTCAATCTTTCTTTTTGGTGCCCTTACCTTCGAATTCTGTCAATTTCATTTCCATGGCACCCAAACTTGCATCCTCCTCCAAAGGAAAATCCCCCTGCTGTAAGGAAGCCTAGAAACCCTAAACCTAAGGCTGCCTCTTCAAATAATGGCCACTACAAAGCCCGCACCAAGTTTGCTGAGCCTGCTTCCAAATTCATGGGTTTTTCTGATTGTGCTGAATCTGAGTGTGCCCCGTCTTCGTCTAGTGAGGAGATTTCCCTCAAGCGTAGGCGCAAAAATCTCACTTCTCTGATATTCACATTGATGAAATTCAGACTTATGAGCCCCTAGCTTTGACCTCCACTCCCCATGAGGAAGAACCCAATGTTGAGCCTCATGCTTCTGAAACCCATGCAAACCTCGAAGCTGAACCCCAAGGCCAAAATCCTCCTAGGACTTCACACCCTTCTGCTCATGCTTCACATGTCCCCACGTGTTGTGACGACACGTGTTTGGAGAAATATAATTTGATGTTCAACGTCAAGCTCCTCAAGGAGCGTTTCATCTCGTATCCAGTCTTCACTGCCGAGAATCTTTCCCAGCTTTTGACTGCTACCAAATTGGTCGACCTCTTCCGATATTCCCATGTTGATTCTCTTAGACCATACCTCCATGCTTGTTAAATTATTCTATGATAACTGCATTTGCAGTGAGTATACCGAGTCTGGGATTTTAGACACTATTGTTCAGGGGACCCCGATCAAGCTTGACCCCAAGCTTTTGGGGACTGTTCTTAGGATTCCCTCCATCGGATCCTTACAAGCTAACATTTCCATCTCTTCTGTTGCTGATTTAGATCAGGCCGTCATTCGGAACATGTTCCATAAGGTTCCTTGTATCCTCACTTCTGGAGTCAGATCCTCCATGTTCACTCTTAGAGGTTGGGTTGTCCACCATATGGTCAAGTCCAACATCCTGCCTAAGTATGGATCTTCTGACCAGTCATCCTATGAGATAGTCAAATGCATGTATGCAATATTCTCAGGGATGTAGGGGAACTGGGTAGGGGTCATACTTGACAGGATGGACCATATCGAGATCACCACCACCACTTCCCATATTCCTTATGGATGTATCCTTACTCATGTCTTTCGCCATTTTGGCATTGATCTTTTTGCTTATGAGTATGTCCCACTTGGCCCACTTCATGACGTATCTGCTAAGTCGAAGTCTTCTTCAGCTTTGCTGATTACAGCAAAGAAGAGGCAGTCTACTTCTGTCCCTTCTTTGTTTGTTACTCCTCCTGGTGATTCGTCGATCCCTTCATCCACAGCTGCACCTACTCGTGATCCCCTTCTTGTCGAGTTGGATAAGAAGGTATCTGGTCTTTATGAGCTGTTCCACCTATCATTCCAGCACCATGGCATACCCTTCCTTGCATCCCTCCAGCAGAACCTTAAGCCGGCTGCTGCTTAGCTCTCTCAGGTTAACCCTCATAATACTGCTTCAGGTGACGCTCAGGCCCCTCCTGCTGAGGTTACCCAGCCTCCTCCTCCTGTCGTCTCTCCGATTCCAGAGCCATCTGATGCTGGTACTGCTGATCCTGCCTCTCAGGCTCCTCAGGATGACTCTGCTGCTACTGTTGTCGTGACTTCTTCAGATCTGGAGACCCAGGGCTTTGAGGTTGAGATGAGATCTTTTGAGGACTCCACCGTTGTTCAGCTGGACTGATGCTTCTTGACGACTACTCACCCTAAGACCTAGATTTTTTTTGCGTTGAGAGTCTGTGGTTGATGTATTGATGTGTGCTGGATGTATATCTCCTTATATAGATGTTTGTCTTTTAGTGTTTGTGCTTGTGGCACATTGGATACATGTATGTATTTTGGGTATACTTTTGTGTAAGTGGAGTTGGTTATCTTTTTGTATACTCCATGTATCTTATATATATACTAGTTATAACCCATGCCCGCAGACACGATTCATTTAAGATTTTTCCTCAAAATCTTTGTTCTCCCCAAAAATTATTTCTCCCTCCAAAATTTAAACGAATAAAAATGTAGCTTCAGCGCGGGTTCCCTCAGGCACGGTTCATTTAAGATATCAAAATCTGTGTTCTCCCCAAGAATTATTTCCCCCTCCAAAATTTAAACGAACAAAAATTTAGCGGACACCTTCGGCGCGGGTGTAATGCCGCTAATCACCGCACACATTTTGCTAACCAAAGTTCATTAGCATAGAACAACAAATTCGGCGCCGTGCCGTTAGTACGGATAGTGCCTTTAGTCACCGCACACATTTTGCTAATCAAAGTGTATTAGCGTAGAACAACAAATTCGGCACGGAACAACAAATTAGCGCAAAAATCTGGTGCCCGGGGACACTGTTCATTTAAGATTTGCCCCCAAGAAATCTTTATTCCCCAAAAAATAATTAAAATTTAAAAGAGCAACAAATTAGAATAAAAATATTTAAGGGCGCGGACGCCTTTCATGCAGAACATCAAATTTAGCACAGGCGCCTTCGACACAGAAAAACAAATTCGGCGTCGGGCGCCTTCGGAGCTGAACAACAAATTCGCGTAGAACAACAAATTCGGCTCGGAACAACAAATCAGCTTAAGAAAATTTAGCAGGCGCCTCCGACGCCGGCGCGGGCACCCCATCTTGAAACATGTTCACTGGCTGCTTTCAAAGTTGGACCACATTTCAAAGCTGGACCAAATTTCAAAGCTCACATTCATGGTTACAAAGCTCCCTTCATTTCAAAGATGGACCAAATTTCAAAGGTGGATCAAATTTCAAAGCTCTCATTCATGGTTTCAAAGCTTCATCTCAACCTTCCATTTTACATGAACAAATCCCAGACACTATTTATCTTGTCCTAGTCTACCCTAGAATTCAAAAAACGTTGTCAAATGTATAATAGATATACATGATGTTTCTTTTGGCTCTATTACTCTCGCATGTGAATATCGTGCAATTGTGTCTCTTCTTGTGCTATTAATTGTATTAATTGAATGTTGAGATGAATTGCATGATACATGTTGCAGTAGACTTGTATTCATCTAGTCAACTTAGTTTTGTTGAGTTTTGATATGTATTTGTGTGATACACCTTCATGCTTTCTCGATTTCCATTTGGTATCACATTAAATACATATCTCATTCTTTATGCTCCCGTGATTGTTTTTAGCTTAGCTAGCAATATTGTTGTTGCTTTTCTTCTTCCACCTTTTTGGATAATGCCATAGAAAGAGAAATAAACAAATCATAATTTTGTGCTAATTAGAAACTAAACTTGAACCTAAGATTGAAGTTGCCTTAGATTCAGGGGGAGTAAGATATATTGAATTTGGATTCGAAAATCCTAAATTCCAATACTTGAATTCATTTCATTCATGTATATCATACTATTGCTTTAATTTGATCATTAGATGCCCATATATTTATTGTCTAACTTGGTTGATATCTATGTAGGGAGAGTAAGTATTCTTAAGCACAATTATTTATCTGTTTGTTTATGTTTGTTTGTCACCACCAAAAGAGGGAAAATGTTAAGTATTGGACTTCTCCCAACTTGATTTTTATGATGAGCAAACATAAATATTTGTGACTAATCCCTTACATGCAGTTAATCCATTGCCTAAGCTTATCATGACGATCAAATAGCAATGGATGACCATGAAGATCAATCAAAGCTCAAAGTTGAAGATTTGGTGATCAAAGATAAAAAATGGAGCTTCAAAGACTTCAAGAAGACTTCAAGATCATTCACGAGAAAGAAGAGAATCTAAATCAAATGTAATCCTTTTATTCTCTTTTCTTTCTCATTAGAATATAGTTTTGAAGTAGATTATTGTTGGAGCTCACACACTTCACTCATTCTAGCCGAGGAAGTCATTAGAAATCAAGTCCTAGAAAAAGGGCATTCAGACACAGATATTTGGTCACGGACAAATCAGTGGCCGATAGTCGACTATCGGCCACGGATTTGTCCATGGCCATAACTATCTAGCCACAGAATGTTAGCTAAAATAAAACCGTGGCATTAAATTGTGATCCATGGAATTATCTGTGGTCAATATTAAGTATTGGCCATGGATTTTCCTGTGGCATAAAACTTCTTGCCACAGAGTCTGGGTAAGAATATAGCTATGGCCTTAACTATGCAGCCAGGGAAAATTCTGTAGCCAATACTTAATATTGGCCATGGATATGGCCGTGGCTGATATTTTGTGGCCATGCAAAAAAATAAGACAAAATTTTGGGGGAGCTCGTGTGAGCCCCCCATTTCGAGCTGATCTCGCTGAGCCCTAGAGCGTGCGAGAGAGAGGGAGAGAGAGAGAGAGAGAGAGAGAGAGAGATATATATATATATACTAGTCATAACCCGTGCCCGCGGGCACGGTTCATTTAAGGTTTCCCCCGCGAAATTTTTGTTTCCCAAAAAATTATTTCCACAACCAAAATTTAAAAGAAAAACAAATTATCGTAAAAATATTTAGAGACACGTGCATCTTCGGCATGGGCGCCTTTGGCGCAGAAAAACAAATTCGGTGCGGAACAACAAATTCGATGCGGGCGCCTTCGGCGCGGAACAACAAATTCGGCGCGGGCGCCTTCGACGCGAAATAACAAATTATGCACAAGCGCCTTCAGTGCAGAACAACACGCAAGCACCTTCGACGCGGAACAACAAATTCGGCGCGGGCGCCTTCGACACAGAACAACTTATTAGCATAAAAAATTTAGTGGAACAACTAATAGCCAGGCACGGTTCATTTACAATATCCCCCATCAAAATCACGAATCCCATAATTTTAAACGAACAATAATAATAAAAGCGCAATAATTGTTATTTAGCTCCACCTAAAAATTTGTCTCCCCAAAATTTAGTTCATCCCAGAGAATTTAGTTCTTCCCAAAGATTTTAGTTCAACCGAAATTAGTTTCCAACAAATTTAACACGTGCCTTAAGGGTACAGTTCATTTAAAATATTCACCTCTCAAAATCTTGGATCACCTAATTTTGAACGAACAAAAATAATTAAAGCATAATAATTGTTATTTAGTTCCACACAAAAATTTTAGTTACCCCAATATATAATTTCTCAAAAGAATTTAGTTCCAACCAAAAAATTTAGTTCCCTTAAAATTTAATTTATTACAAAATTTAATCGTGCCCTAATGTGCCCAAATTTTTGTTTCATATAGATTTTAAATGTGTCCAATGGGCACTGTTCATCTAAAATGTTCACACATCAGAATCTTGGATCCCCAAATTATAAAACCAGCTAACTAAAATGCAATAACTATTATTTTGTTCTGCCCAAAAGGTTTAGTTTACACCATATAGTTTAAATGTGAAGAACCAGTTCGATTCGACCATTGTTAATAGTACCCATGTCGCGTGAATCAGTTGTAAACTGTTCGAAGCATACTCATGTAAGTTGTAAACTGTTCGAAGCATACTTATGTAACTTGTATTCTCTACACTATGTCGTATATTGTTTATATAATGACCTCAGTCACTTACATTTGCTTTTCTTTCTCCTACTTATCATCTTTGCATCTCGACTAATCTGCAGTCAATGTTTTGAATTCACGGGATTGGTTTAGCAATAAGTCTAGTAGACATAGATGCAATTCTGGCTTTTCTTTGCCATTTCAGTCGCTCGGATACCCGAAGGTGATTGCTTCCAAGCATAGCGATGAATCGGTCTGAACAGTTGAAGTAGAAATTTTCACTTAAGAAGTTCCAAGGTAGGAACTCTGCTATAAAGATATATTCCGAAACATATGTACACACTGAAGATACTAAAATGATCTAACAACAAAATGATGAAGCACCACTGAAGATACTAAAATGCTCTAACAACAAAATGATGAAGCACCAAACCCAAACCGAAGTAAAAAACCACACGACACCCAAATCAGAACGCAACAAACTGTAATCACATGATGTACACAACCTTTCAGTTAATTACAACTATATCAATTCATTTAGGTGTCAGCACTCAAAGGTTGAACTTGCAGAACTTGTGGTAAAGGTCCAGTCTGTAGACATTTTTGTTAGACATTTTTGTGTTTGTAACATCTGATTCTCCATCTTCCTTGGCCGCCTCCATTGTATTAGCAGTAGGAGCCGGGAATGCATTTCTTCCTATTATTCCTCGATCTCATCTCCTTTGAAAAAAAAATTGTCTCCACTATTTTGGGGTAAAGAACCTAGCAAAAAGGAAGCAAAATAATAAATTTTATCAAGTAATTCAAGTGACTAAAGACTGTCATCATAGAAATATCCAACCACTCAATTCTAACTGTGTTAGAGAAATTTTGCTTTCTCCAAACTGTCCAATGGCTCTACATATCCAACTATATTAAGATCGGATTAATGGGTATCATACGCCATATGAGAGGGTGTCTCATATGCCCTCTCACATAAAGAGGATCAAGTACAACAAGTACAAGCCCATGTGGGCTTGTACTTGCCCCCTTTATGTGAGAGGGCATATGAGACACCCTCTCATATGGCGTATGATACCCATTATTCTCTATTAAGATTAGATTTAAGTGAACACAAAATAGCTTGAACAAAATTTCCAAAAAATAGCTTGAACAAATAAGCAGAGGAGAAAAAATGATCATGCATTTTAGTTTGTGCCTTACCCAAAATACAACAATTAGCCCACTACAATACTTTATGTTGCAAAACATAAAATGTATTCAGTTTCCCCTAAATAGCAAGCCACATGATGATTCTAACTTTCAATGGCATGATATGTTTGGGTAAGGAAAAGCAACTGAATACAGATCAAGAACCAAATACTTGGCCACATGGATCGGTCCATTAAGCATGAACTAATTAAAAACATTTTAACAATTATGAACAAAAGTAATAGTTTATAAAATAGACTCTAATGTCTTGCTCCAACACAGACACAGAATGCTAGGGAAGACAAATATTAAAAAGTTAGATATGTACACATGTATTTACATGTGTATTTTGAATGTGCATGTGTACGTAACTCACATAGATATACGTATGGATTGTTATTCACATATGATAGTCTGAAATGGTAAATAAGTTTCAAAACAATCTACTTTTGTCAAATGTCATGAAAGACATCATCTAGCACATGCTTTTGAAGGAAAGGTATATGCAGTTCCATATGTACAACATTGCCAGACCCTCTAACGTGTGTCTACCCATGTCAAACTATCCAAAATTTGCTTGGGTAAGTCTCGTACATATCATAGGATGTGACAGAGGAGAATGAGTGGAAAGGAAAGGGATAAAGTAATGTGATCAAGAATCCATGTGAAATTAACCACCAACATGAACTGGAAATTGAACAATGATAACTTGATTGTCCTCTTCATTTGAATCCAAGTCTTCCAAATACACTACCTAACAGAATCTTAAAAATTCCTTGAATAATCTTCGGAAATGAAACATTTATAAAGCATTAGAGTACGCAATCACTTTTTCTGCTTAGACCTTCAAGTTTTTCTTTACACAATTTAGACTCCAAATTGTTTAGCATTAGAAATAATAGAATGATCGAGAAACATCAGAAAAGAATTCAATCATGTGTCTTTATCCCAAACCCCATCATTTCAACTTTTTTCAACACAATCCTAAATATGATTTAGCCACGCACCAGAAAGTAATGAGACTTTTAGTTACACTTAAATATGATTTACAAAAGAACATCTGAATGAAGAGTTGCTATAATGATGCACATGAATCATGTATTTCACTACTTTCTGTATTTATTGTACGCATACATTTTTTATTATCAAGCACTCGAGCTATTGTCCATTTGACATTGTCAAGTTGCTATAGTGATGCTCATGAATCGTGATCCATTTAAACCCATCTTCTACTTCCTTACTCTTCATAATAAATGCAAACAATGCACCATTTGATCGTCCAAATACTGAATGAGTAAGCATGAACGCACAAACTTCTTAAAATCAAATTACAAATTACTTCAAGGCCAAAAATGTGATCCTACAAATACTCATTTCTCTCTCTTTTGATCTTATGTCAGCACACCAAATAAGAATCAATAGAATCATTTCCTCCATCATGATTGATTTGTAATTGTATCAAGACAGACATCTCTTGACTTGCACTTTCCTAGTTACATCTTCATATCAAGTGGAAGTTCTCCTCTTAACTTTTCTTCACTAATCAACACATGAAACACTTCTTGACAAACAAATGCTTTATTTATGGAGGGACCCACAAAGAGATAGCGAGAATGCAAAGGTTGTTTTTTGGTTGAAAGAGTATTCAAGGCAAGAACTCTAAGAGGAAAGAAATTGGAAAGCTTTTCACATCAAGTTCTCACGCACGACAACAACAAAATATTCAGATCAAAATTAACTTTTTAGCATCCGTCTACATCACGACTTGCAAGATTGTAACTAATTAATTAATGCTTATTTTCATTTTTGATTTTGCATATAAATTTCATAGTAGGAAAAATCAGAGTTATCCCATGCAGGTAAATTTCACATAGAAGGCTGTAAGATGAAATGAATTTTAATCTGAATATTTTTTACATGAATAACAGACCTCTATGTAATTTTCATAGAAGGCAAACATAGCATGTATGTAAATAGGAAAATGAAGGTCTGTTAAAATGTTTCAGCATATGTAAAAAACTCAACATTTTTCATAGCATGTATGTAAACGTAGCATAGCATGTATGTAAAAATTCATGTTTACATTATCATAGCATAGCATGTGCATATCATATGTATATCAAATGTAAAATTTCAAAACATGGATGTAAAACATATGCTACACACTAACATGAACATTTTATGTATGAAAAAAGATGGGATTTTCACTAAATTATATTAGAAAAACATTGAAGGCGACAGTTCCCGACTAAGCATTATGAATGTAATATGGGTGGTCCTTCAAATACGTTATACTGCAACACCAAATCAAATAATGATTGATTCATAAGCTACACACTAACATGAACATTTTAATGATTTTTCAACCAGAAACTATAGCCAAACACTTCTGTAAACAGAGTGTGCATATAGTTCTTTTCAAAGGATCCTATTTTCTTACACAATAATCCAGGGTGCTGTTAGGCTTTAGAAAGGAGGCAGAATGAGAGAAAATGCCCTATTAAAATAGGTACGTCAGAGACAGTTTTGACCAGTTTAGCACAAGCTCTTCTATTATAAGCTCGTAATTGTTTGTTACGATAAAACGCATCCGACATGAGATTTCATGTTGTCGCATTGTCCCATGGCTAGAAATTGTTATAATTTTCCATTTTGATGTAAATTTTATTGCA
Source organism: Scilla litardierei (assembly GCA_030789695.1). Taxonomy (NCBI): domain Eukaryota; kingdom Viridiplantae; phylum Streptophyta; class Magnoliopsida; order Asparagales; family Asparagaceae; genus Scilla; species Scilla litardierei. Next base: position 461,831,050 of record CM061142.1, read on the forward strand.
TGTTACTTCAGCTAGCAATAATATGGTGCACAACAATCCAAGATTGCCCAGGCTCTAGCTAGACATTTCCTATCTACAAAAGAACGTAGTGAAGTAAGATATACAGATTAAGTTGTCAGGAGACAAAGGCAATGAAACGATTCCCATACCTTCATAATACACAGAATGTTTCATTTTTCAGCATATGTAAAATTTCAGAGGTATGTTATAAAACTTCATTTATGTTTCAGTATGAAATGTTTCAGCATATGTAAAAAATTTCATGAAAGGCAAAATTCATGAATAACAGACCTCTGTGAAATTTTCATGTGCAAATTTCTCTTTATGAAAGTCATCCAATTTCATGTGCAAATATCTTATAAAATTGGAAAGAGTTTTAATAATGACAAAATTCTTATAAACTAACTTTCACAGTAAAATCTTATAAAATAACTTTCACATCTGTGCAAATTCCTCATTATGAAAGTCATCCAATTTCAGGAAAATTTCTCATTATGAAAATCATCAAGTAAAAAGTCATATTATGAAATGAGTCGTCTTATAAAAAGTCATTATGAAAATCTTATTATGAAATTTCATCAAGTAGCAAACAGAAATTTTGTAACGATCCCATGCGGGTAAATTTCACATTTCATATTTGAAAACAATGCTACATGCAAGCAGTGAAGAGATAGAGAGCAGATGATCAAGGGCATACCAACCAACTCCTCGTCGCGCCTCCCCTGCGGCACCGACCAGCTTGGACTGTCGGTCAGGTTCTATTCAGCATTTTACTCCTACAACCAAACATTTAATAACAATTTGTTTTGGAATTTTTCAAAGTTTCATATTTCACTCCACAGTTTACATCCTTCAGCCATATACTCTTCTACATATACTATACACCCATATGGGATTACTCCATTCAATTAAATTCCATCCGACCCTTCAATTCATCTTAATCCTTTTTTGATATTTATGTGCATGAAGCATAAAATACTTTACTTACTGGGATTGAAAAAAGATGCAGAATTGCAGGGTTGAAAGATATGCATAACTCGTCAATATCTTATATATATTGCCACGATCAGATATTCCAACTACTGTAACCCATATACTATAACCCATATCATATCAAATACTGTAACCAAAATACTGTGACCCATACTACAAATCATGCATCAGGATCGGGAAGAAACTACTCTTCTATATATTGATGTACACATATGACATATCAAATGCCATTACTTGGAATGTGATGATTGCTGAGTATATGAATTACGGGTTGCAGGTGACGGTGATGGATGTGTTTGAGAAGATGAGACAGAATAGAGTGCGGCCTGATAAGGTTATGATGTTGAGCTTGGTATCGTCGTATGCTGATTCTGAGGATATTGATGTTGGCTAAGGCTGCATTATTTGCTAAATTATAATGGAGTGAGTGTGCAGCATGGGAATGCTATGGTAGATATGTATGCAAAATGTGGGAGCATTTGGAGAGCAGTTGAAGTATTTTGATGGATGAGGGAGAGGGATGTGTCGAGCTGGAATTCTATGATTGGTGGGTTGTTGTCCGTCCATGGGCATGGTGAGGAGTGAGTTTGTCTGTTCGAAGAGATAATGAGGTCAAGAGTTAACATCACCAAATGCACGATCAGATATTCCAAATCCTCAGTATTTGGCATTCCAAATGCTTGATGTTGATATGTAGTATTTGGCATATCTGATCGTGCATTTGATATGGGATTGAAAGAAGATGTTGATAGTAGAGTAATTTCTTCCCCATCCTAAAGATTAACAAAAGCAACAAATAAAAGATTATATGAATTGTGTGTGTATTTGAGCTTTTCCTTTGCAAGTTAGCATTTTTCTTCAGATTATTGTTCTACTTCTACAAACAGAGATGTGATCTTCACTATTATTAAGTATCAAGAAACACTACTACCACCAATACCCACCCAAAAATAGGACATGGATCAAAGTATTAAACCTTAACAAAAAATATACATGAACAAATTAGAAAAGACAAAAACATGGTGTAATTGAAAGCTTCATGGTGGAATAGGAAATTTAACCAACAGTTTGCGTACCGAAGATCTGGTAGTCTAGAGTTTTGGCTGGCAGATCTAGCTAGATCCTGCAAAAAATGATGAGAAATGGAAGGGGTTAGAAACAAATATTAAGAATAAAAGATTTCGATCTGCTAAATTTTTGGTTAAAACAAAAAAAGAACACAACAAAGTTTATTTTACTTCTGACCTGCTCCAGTTTATTTTACTGCACTCACCAACCAAGTTCATGGTTGCACACAAAAGCTTGTACATTAAAAGGGACTGGCATTCAATCGTTCATATATGAGGGCTAGTACATTCAATATCATTTCAAGTGAACTGAACAAAGAGAGGAAAATGGATAAGGTATTTAGTACTCCAAAATGTTTTCATACACGTTTTTGGTCTTGTACAGGTTCCAGTGGACGACCCCTGTGTTGCATTAAAGATGTTGATGGACATTACTCAATCTCTTGCTGCTACTTCTTTTCAAAGAATAAATTAGCCCAATAAAAAACTCAAATTATCACCTCTAGCCTATTTATAGATTGATACATGAAAAAAAATAAAGGCATTGTCAATAAAAGCATTGGTTTCTATAAACAAAGGTATTACCAGAAGTTTTTTAAAATCATTTTTCCTGTAAGTAGTTTTTATCTTCTTTTTGGAAGTCAGTAAAACTGTTTTCTATCTTCTTTGATTAATTAGTTTTCTAGAAAATAAAAATTAGAATGAGCAGTAGATCATTAAAAACCCTACTGCTTTTTTCCTTACCCCAATAAGTCCACATCAAAGTCTAATTAATCAAATAAAAACCTACCTCTTGACAAAAATAACACTTGTCAATTATTCAGCGACTTCCTAATAATTACTCAATCAAAACAAAGCCTACTTCAATTACTAATTAATCAAATAAAAGCCTACTTCATAACAAAAATAACACTTGTCAATTATTCAGCAACTTCCTAATAAATTAATCAATCAAAACAAAGCCTACATCAATTTTTTTCAATTACCTCTTGACTGTCCATGAGTCTCTCCCAGTGGTCTTGTATAACCTCATTGATCTAACATTTCTCATGAAGCATATGACAGACACCATGAAGACACCATGAACACAAATGTCTGAAATTTCTGAAAGTTAACCAAAACAACCCTGCCAAGATTAACAGAGACACTGAACACAAATGAACCCAGAACCCTTGTGCTCACCTGCTTTTTGCCCTACAAACACAGCTTTTTGCCTTGCAAACACATCTTTTTGGCCGAGATTTTGACAGAGAATGACCTGCAAAGTTCAAAGTGCCAAAGAAAAAGACATCTACTGTGGTACATGCACCATCAAAGTTCAAAGAGCCAATACTTACCTTCCCTAAACCAGCACATTAAATTTCTTATTCACCTGACCCAATTTTGATCAGAAAAGCCCAGGACCCTATTTAAATCAAAAAAACCCTTGCCCTCAGGTTACACAACCATATTTTTTACAGAAAAACATAATAAAAATCAGAAACATATAATAAACATTCAATTTTTTTCACTTAAGACTCAAACAAATCAAAAACCCCATCAAGGAAATTAACCGAATCAATCACTAACCTTCTAGCCTGAGCTCTAGAAGACATAACAAAAAGAAAAGACTGTGCTCTAGCAGCACAAATAGAAGTACTTCGCTTTAGACCCATTTAGCTTGACGCAAGCTCCAAGCTGCACCAAGCCTGGGGGTTCTCCTCTTCAAGTCTGATGATCTTCTTGTCACATGAATATGCCCTGCTAGAGAGGTTCCCTTTAGTTAACCAATTTATTTGGCCATGCATGATTTTTTGATTAAAAATTTGACCATGACATTCCACTGTCGATCTAGCCTCAGAGATGTCCAGTTTGTGATTTAGCATATTTCTCCCTTGGTAATCCTCGTCTCCAAAAAAACATCAACATTTTCTGGCATATGTGTGGGTTGGAGGCCATCACAGCCCTGTGTTTGTGTGTGTGTTTGTGTCTACACACACACACACAGATATACGTAACACCCTACTTGGTTGCAGCCACCATTTCTAATGTCTCAAGACTGAAAATTCGACAACTGGACTCTAAACTTTTGGTTGCCTCAGATCAGACTCCTACCCGTTGATGTTACTGTAGGCCTTTAATATCATATCCAATGGGATCTAATGGATTAGCTTAAGTGTCACACATTCAGAATACATTGGGTCCATCTCCGACCCAATGGGAATTGTTTCAGAGCCTGTAACAACCATAAAGGGTTTGGCACAGGCCCATTCTGTTGACATACAAAAATGATAGGAAAACAATGAACTATCCCTCTAAACCTGCGTTTTTGATGTTGGCCTTCTCATTTGCAGTGATCTGTTATTGTTTTGGCTTCCAACTATCCTAATATTTTGTATTAGACATATTTGAATTTTCTTGGGTTAAATCCTTGCCTGATAGGAAGGTCCTTTCTTATCAGGGATCAATATTTTGATGTTGGCCTTTTCATTGTCCAAGTATAAGCAAATAACACCAAACTTCTTGAAATTGATATTTACTTCATTCAATCTGGAATATCAAAACACCAATGCTTTCTATCTGGAATATCAAAACGTTCAATCTGGAATATTTACAGACTAAGCAAATAACACCAAATTTCTAGTTTTCAATAGAAAGCCTAATTTACAAATTCAAGATTTTTCATAGGCATCAATTCTTTCTACTCTAAACAAAGCACAGATCAACTAAATATCAAAACTGGGATAAAAACACAGAGATCTACCAGCTTAAATCATAAATATTGACATTCACCTGAAATTCGAACTTGAACTTGAACTTCAAACTTGAACTTGAACCACAAAATGCAATATTGACATTCACCTAAAAACACAGAGCTCGAGCTTGAACTTCGAACCCCCCACCGGCCTTGGAGATGAAGGGAAATCCGAACCAAGTTCCATTCTTTCTTCTTTCAGCTGTATAACATCCAAACCCTGGAGATGAAGGGAAATCCGAACCACAAAATGCAAAGTTTTTGGGTGAGATCGGCATAGAAATTGAGAGCAGGACCTAGAGAGGGCAAGAAAACGAAAGTTTTTGGGTTAAGAGCTCGGGCTGAGATTTTTGGGGAAGAGATAGAAAGTGTACTTGGGTTTTGAATTTTGAGTGCGTTTTGAATTTTGAAACCGGATCACAATGATGGCTCATAGATTGAGGGAATTTTTGAATTTTGTTTTCAAAATATAAAGTTCCCCCTCCCTCCAAAAACCTTTCTAAAAACCTTATCCTCAAAACTTTGTATAAGATTACCCAATATCTCATATCAATTTCTCATATGCAATTTATCAAAGACAAATCTATTAACAAACATACTCTATTAACAAACCTATCCAAATTCTCTTATCTATTTTCTCTTATCCATTTTCTCTTAACCAATTTATCTTATACAACATCTCTTATCCAATAACCCATGATAACATCCCTATTTTATAGAATAGATATATATATATATATATATAGCGATCTTCCGTTGCGAAAAAACCCATGCGAAAGCCGTTTGAAACCATTTTTTTTATTTTTTTTGAAATTTTTTTTTCAAAAAATTTTTTTTTGATGTTTAATCCATACAAATATATACCCCAGGGAAAATAATGGGTGAACCCGTTGGGCATTAGAGCACCCATCCACCCGTTACAAATTTAACGGTCTCAAGACGTGCGAATTTGATGAAATGCCTTGATCGAAGGCCAAATGACATTATTTCTCAACCATTATTTTTTGAGGGTGGTATAACAACATATAATGAGTGTGGAAAAAAGAATTTTTCAAAAAAAAATTCAAAAAAAAAAAGATAAAAACATTTTTCGCACCGTGCGAAATGTTCTCATTTGAAAATTTTCATATATATATATATATGGCAATCTTCGGGTGCGAAAAACCCCGTGCGAAAGCCCGTGCGAAAACTTTTTTTTATTTTTTTGAAATTTTTTTTTCAAAAATTCTTTTTTTGATGTTTAATCTATACAATTATATACCACAGGGAAAATAATGGGTGAACCCGTTGGGCATTAGAGTACCCATCCACCCATTACAAAGTTAACGGTCTCAAAACGTGCAAATTTAATGAAATGCCTTGATCGAAGGCCAAATGACATTATTTCTCAACCATTATTTTTTGAGGGGGGTATAACAACATATAATGAGGGTGGAAAAAAGAATTTTTGAAAAAAAAATTTCAAAAATTTAAAAAGATTTTCGCATGGTGCGAAATGTTCTCATTTGAAAATTTTCATATATCTATTATACATTTGACAGAGTTTTTTGAATTCTAGGGCTGACTAGGACAAGATAAAGAGTGTCTGAGATTTGATCTTGGTAAATCAATGGTTGAGATTTGATTTTTGTGAAATTTTTTGAGGGAAAATGCCTTGGAAACATAAACTTTGAAATTAGAAGTGCCTAGGGAAAGATTGTGGAAATTAAATTTGGGGGAAAAAGTGCCTTGGAAACATAAACTTTGAAATAAAAAGTGCCTTGGGAAAGATTGTGGAGAATCATAATCCATTAAATTAAACAAAATAAAATATTTAGCGTAAAACAATTTAGCAGTACAACAAATTAGCGTAAAAATACCCTGATGTTTGTTGTTCCGACACCCGCGCTAAATTTTTTTACGCTAATTTGTTGTCACGCACCGAAGTCGCGGGCGCCAAATTTGTTGTTCGATGTCGAATTTGTTGTTCCGCGCCGAAAGTGCCTGCGCCGAATTTGTTGTTCCGCATCGAAGGTGCCCGTGCCGCTAAATATTTTTACGCTAATTTATTGTTCTGTTAAATTTTGGCTGCGGAAATAATTTTCGGGGAACAACGATTTCGCAGGGGAAAAAACATGCGCCCGCGCCGAAGGCGCCTGCGCCGAAGGTGCCCGTGCCGCGCTAAATTTTTTTACAAAGATTTGTTGTTCTGCGCCAAAGGCGCGGACGCCAAATTTGTTGTTCGACGCCGAATTTATTGTTTCACGCCGAAGACGCCTGCGCCGAAGGTGCCCGTGCCGCTAAATATTTTTACGCTAATATATTGTTCTATTAAATTTTGGCTGTGTAAATAATTTTTCGGGGAACAAAGATTTCGCGGGGGAAATGTTAAATGAACCGTGCCCGCGGGCACGAGTTATGACTAGTCTATTATACATTTGACAACGTTTTTTGAATTCTAGGGCTGACTAGGACAAGATAAAGAGTGGCTGAGATTTGATCTTGGTAAATCAATGGTTGAGATCGGATTTTTTTGAGAATTTTAGTGGGAAAACTTAAATTTTGGTGGGAAAAGTGTCTTGGGAAGCAAACCTTTGAAATTAGAAGTGTCTTGGGAAAGATTGTGAAGATTAAATTTAGGGGGAAAGTGCCTTGGGAATCTAAACTTTGAAATTAGAAATGCATTGAGAAAGATTATGGACATTAAATTTGGGGGGAAAAGTGCCTTGGAAACCTAAACTTTGAAATTAGAAGTGCATTGGGAAAGATTGTGCAGAAAATGATCCATTAAATTAAACAAAGTAAAAAAATTAGCGTAAAAAATTTAAGTTAACACCGTCGCAGAAAAATACACTGAGGTTTGTTGTTACGCGCCGAAGGACCGTCACCGAAAAATACCCTGAGATTTGTTGTTCTACGCTGAAGGCGCCCCGCTAAATTTTTTATGCTAATTTGTTGTTCCGCGCCAAAGGTGCCCGCGCCGAATTTGTTGTTCCGTGCCGAATGCGCTCGCGCATTGTTTCGCGCCAACAAACGGCCCTCGCGCGGAAGGCGCCCACGCTAATTTGTTGTTCCGCGGCAAAGGTGCCATCGCCGAATTTATTGTTCCGTGTCGAATGCGCTCGCGCATTGTTTTGCGCCAACAAATGGCCCTCGCGGCGAAGGCGCCCGCGCAATTTTTTACGCTAATTTGTTATTCCGTGCTAAGACGCCCACGCCGAATGCGCTCGCGCGTTGTTCCACGTCGAATTTGTTGTTCCGCGCCAAAGGCGCTCGCGCGTTGTTCCGTGCCGAAAGCGCCTGCGCCGAATTTGTTGTTTCGCGCCAAAAGCGCCCACGCCGAATTTGTTGTCCCACGCCGAAGGCGCCCGCGCCGGCCACGCCAAAGGCGCCACGCCGAAGGTGCCTGTGTCGCTAAATATTTTCACGCTAATTGTTTTTTTTTAAATTTTGGTTATGAAAATAATTTTTGGGGAACAAAAATTTCGCAGGGAAAAATCTCAAATGAACCGTGCCTGCGGTCACAGGTTATGACTAGTATATATCTATATTACAATTGAGAGCTGTTTTTGAACTTTGTCCTATGTGGCAATGTCACATCAAGTTTTGGGGGGGAAATTTTTTGGGTTGGGAGAAAATTTGTTGGGAGAATACAAAAGCTTTTCTTATTGAAATTGGCATCATCATCACTTAATACTCTTCATTCAAAAATGACCCAAAAAATGAGACCCAAAAAAATACAGCGAATGTGCATTCAAAGAGGCGGGTTGAGTTTTTTGGGCGTCAAGCAGAGGTCTAACCAACCTATCCGCGCCGAAGGCGCCCGCTAAATTTTTTACGCTAATTTGTTGTTCTTTTAAATTTTGGCTGTAGAAATATTTTTTAAGGGACAGATTTCGCGGAAAAAAATCTTAAATGCACCGTGCCCGCGGGCACGGGCTATAACTAGTATATATAACATATGTGTGTGTGTTCTATATATATATATATCCCGGCAAAATATATATATATATATAGAACATATATATATATATATATATATATATATATATATATATAAAACAGGTGATCTCCACCGGTAGGGGTGGCAATTTTCAGCCCGGCCCGATAGCCCGACACGGTCCCGGCCCGATAAGACCGTGCCTGGGCCGACAATTTTGGCCGAAATGCTTATCGGGCCGGGCCGGCCCGGCCCGGTTCATTTTCATGCCGGACCCGGGCCGAGTTATTCAGCCCATTGGACGGCCCGGCCCGAAACGAAAGAACTTTGAGAGTTTGAGTCTTGATAGTTTCTGTAACTGTTTGAGTCTTTGACCACATGGCGCACATGCACAGTCCAGATTCCACACCAACTTCAATAATCAATTTGACTGACCGCCCACTTAGCACTTATTATTTATTAAATATGAAAGGTCCACGGTCCACCCCCATAATTCAATTATCTATTATCTTTTACCTCCACCGGTTGTGTTTTCCCCAATTTTCATTCATCTTCACTGTCACCAAAGACAACAAGCTTGACTCTCCAAAAGACTTAAAACCCAAGTTTTCCATGTCTCACTTTCTATTTTTCTTTGCTTCTTTCTTTCTCCCCCTTCTTTGAACGGAATGGGTTCTTCTTTCCCCTTTCGCTTGCTCCTCCCTCCCCTTCTCAGCATCAACCCATCTCTTTGTAGCCTGGAGCTTAAAGCTCTAATGGAGCTCAAGTCATCTTTGGACCCAGATGGCAAGCTTCTCTCCACATAGGAAAGGGAAGGAGACCCTGCAGTGGGAGCTTTGAGGGAGTTGCATGTAATGAACATGGAAAAGTTGCCAACATCTCGTTACAGGGAAAGGGGCTCTCTGGTTCTCTCTCCCCTGTCGTCTCTGAGCTCAAGTGCTTGTCTGGCCTGTGTCTTCACTACAAAGCGCTCAAAGGGGAGATACCGAGAGAGGTTGCGAACTTGACCGAGTTGGTTGATTTGTATCTTAATGTCAACAACCTCTCTGGGAGCATTCCTGCCGAGATTGGGAACGTGGGAAGCCTTCAAGGTGAGATCGTGTGCCTTGATTTTAGTATTTTGTGGTGGTTTTAGTGAGCTGGAGGCATAAAGGTTAGATTTTGTTGTTGTCTGTTTGATTTGTGTAAGTGTTATTGTGTAGAAAGCTTCTCATTTTTTGTTCCATTTGAGTCAAGTTGTTATTGTCTAGGCTTTTTAAGTTCAAAGCACTTCCCTCCCTTCATCTCATCGTGTCAAAATAATGATAAAATAATGTATGATAAAATAACTCGTTCAACCCTAACGGATCGGGTCGGGCGGCCCGAATTTTTATCGGACCATGCCCGGGCCGCCTCGGAATGGCCCGAAGTCTTATCAGGCCAGGCCAACCCGGTCCTTTAAGAAATCCAGGCCGGGCCGGCACGGCCCGATAAGACCAGGCCGGCCCGAATTGCCACCCCTATCCACCAGTGATCTCGCGCGTCCACCACCGTCCGCCGCAGTTTGCCGCCGAGCAGAGGTAATCACCCCTTCCTATCTCCATATCGAACACGTAATTGGATTCCGTAAATTTGGAGAAAGATGGAGAGGAGTCAGAGGGGGCGTCGGCCTCCTCCTCCTTTCGATCTAGGGCTGTGGGGAGTCAGGTGGCACATAGGTCAACGGGGAAGAGAGACCGAAGCCTTGGGGCTTGCGTCGGGGGAGATGGGGTGGCTATGGATGAGTCAGAGGAGGTCAGGGTTGCGCCCGAGAGGGACACGGGGCTCGCGGAGGGGGTAGCTGGAGAGAGGGGCGGCGGAGGCGGTTGGAAAATGTCGGAGGGGGTGGCAATTGGCCGAAGTGGGGTCGCGGGGAGGCCGAGAGTGAGGGGTGCTGTCGGACTGGGGTGTGCTACCGTGGACGTAGGGGTGTGCGATTGTGGGAGCAGGAGCGTAGACATGCTTGGGCTTACCCATGCTAAAGCCTGGGTATTTTGGGTTGAATATTTTTTTCGATATATATCAATGATCAAGAAAAGAAATAAAATTTTTACCAATGAAAGTTCATGATATATGGCCCTTTCAAAAACTTGAATAAGGTCATATTATTTAATGCACTGTTTCCTTTTTAAAAGATCATATACTCATCGGATACATACTCGATTCCTACATTAAAAATGTAATCGGTTATATTGAAAGAGTCATGTACATAGGGTTTTCTTTTTTCATCAAAAACGTATTCGTTTTGCTTAAATTTACCTTTAGGTAAATACATTCACAAAATTACTAGCTTGCGCAAAAAGTGTTTGATAGTTTGCCTAAGTGAATCAATCCGGATTAGTACATTTTCGTGCTTTATTTGGATTATAGGCTTTACATTTTTGTGCTTTACATCTAGAAGTTTGATTAATATGTTTTATGTATCAAAGATGTAATCGCTTCTAATCTTCCATGTTTTGTTATAAATTTATTTTTCAATTCTATCCCCTATAAAAGTAGTGTTCTTGTCTGCATGTTGTTCCCAATTATTTGTTTTATTTAATATCTTAATCTAATCTTTTTCCTTTGCAATTGTTATTACTTTAAGAATCTGTAGATTAGTTTTTGGTCAACATCTAAATTTCAATAAATTAAGGAAAAAAATTCAATATATGCCAAAAATTAGAAATAATTTTAATAACCAACCAAATTTAAATAATTACAAAAACTGACAAAATAATGGCCACGTCAGATTTTGCGAGTGAATTTGCATTGGAAACAACCAGGTTTGATAATCCCAATCAAATTGTGCACCCTTCAAATGGTCGGAGTAGCCAACCCTTGCCATTTCATTATAGGGTCTGCAGATGAATCCTCAAAAATGGTTAAGGTTGGCAAGCCATAACATTTTGATCTTAAATGGTCAGGATTGCCTATTTCGGTTATTTTGTAGTCCTCTGCCTCATCATGAGTTCATGCGTGGAAACACATGTGACGTGAAGTTGGTCGGTTTTTGTAATTAATTATAAATTTGATTATTTTTTAAAATTATTTCTAATTTTTAACATATGTTGAAAATTTGAACGTATATTAATCCATAGTTTGCATTGCTTGCGTTGAAGTATCTTTAGAGATGAGAAATTATTTATGAGTTTGGTTGGTAGCCTAGGAGGGAAAAAATTCCCAGCTCAGCCCTTGTATGGGATCCATGGGTTGAGATAGTGAGAGCTAGGGGTTGAAGTGTACCCTTTTTCTTCCATGTTCGATTATGGGTTCGTTGTTTGATGTCGTTTTAATATCAAACAAATATATATGTGAGAAATAATGGGAATTGTAGTGTAGTTGAAATGCATCATTGGTTCCTGACAAGTCGTAAATGTGTGATAGTAACTAAATATGTAAATTTCATCGTCAATTACATATGCGGGTGGTTCCTGACAAGTCGTTTATGGAAATATCGGATCCAAATATGACTGGCAACCAAATAAACGTAGGGGGGGATATATGTGCTCTTAGTGTACTCTGATGACAATCATCTACGCTAGGTTTACTTTACTGATATTTAGTGTCTTCTTGTTGTTGTTCTTCTATTTTGGATGTTATGCCCCATTGCAGCTTGTGTTCTTGGTCTCTATTTGAGTTCTGTTGTGTTTACTTTGCTATTTTGGTTGTCCTGCGGCTGAATCATCATTATGTGTCCATTTTTGTGGACTGTTGGTTTACTGTCTGAAAATAAATTGCTACTGAAGCATGTGGATTAATTTCTGTGGGATTTGAATAGATCGAATGCTGCTTTTACTTTCAGAAATTGTTGGGAAATTCCCCGAGATAGATAGACCCTAGAAAACCCATCATAGATGCCAAACAATACGAATTTGATCCTAAAGATAATTTAATTGCTCCGAAATGTTTTATATTTGGATTTTAAATGTGGAAAAGATTTGATTGCTTTAAAAATGTTTTGAATACGCATTCATTCTCTTCTCTATTTAAATGCAGCAAGTTCTAGGGTTTGTTTATGTGAAAAATTAAGTTTTCTCCTTCCAATATCTTCCGCTTTGTTTCGATTGCTTTTGGTTTTGTTTAGGATTTCTCCAACTTGGCTTCTACGCTCACGGTAGACCTTCTTTAATTTGAACTCCAAGTATTTCTTTGATTTGCTACGAAAATTAGGGTTTTGTGCTAGGAGATGATGATTCGGATTTTTATTTTAAAGGGAACTCTTCCTTTGTGTTAATTTTGGAATCTTTAGGGCAATGCGACATCTTTGTCGCAGCCCCGTACTTTTGATCTAGTGTTTTTGGGATGCCGCCAGGGTTTCCTCTTTAAATGAGGGTTTGGCTAGGTTTACTTTACTGATTTTTAGTGTCGTCTTGTGGCTATTCTTCTATTGTGGCTGTTCTGCCCCCACTGCAGCTTGTGTTCTTGGGTTCTGTTTGAGTTCTGTTGTTTTTACTTTGCTGTTTTGGTTGTCATGTGGCTGAATCATCATTACGTGTCCATTTTCTTAGACTTTTCGTTTACTTTCTGAAAATAAATTGCTATTGTAGCATGTTGATTAATTTCTGTGGGATCTGAATAGATGGACTGCTGCTTTTACTTTCAAAAATTGTTGGAAAATTCCCTGAGCAAGGTATACCCTAAAAACCCCATCATGGATGCCAAACAATACGAATCCAATCCTAAGGATAATTTAATTGCTTCGAAATGTTTTATTTTCAGATTTTAAATGTGGAAAAGGTTTGATTGCTTTAGAAATATTTTGGATACGCATTCTCCCTTATCTATTTACGCATTCTCTTCTCTATTTAAATGCAGCAAGTTCTAGGGTTTGTTTATGCGAAAAATTGATTTTTCGCCTTCCAATATCTTCCGCTTTGTTCTGATTGCTTTTGGTTTTGTTTGGGATTTCTCCGACTTGGCTTCTATGCTCACGGTAGACCTTCTTTAATTTGAACTCCAAATATTTCTTTTCATGCCTTCGATTTGTTACGAAAATTAGGGTTTTGCGCTAGGAGATGATGATTCGGATTTTTATATGAAAGGAACCACTTTCCTTGTGTTAATTATGGCATCCCTAAGGCAAGGCGACATCTTTACCGTAACCTCGTACTTTTGATTTAGTGGTTTTGGAATTTAGGGTCAGCTGACGGGGGTTTCTCTTCAAATGAGGGTTCGGTTAGGTTTACTTTACAGATTTTTAGTGTCTTCTTGTGGCTGTTCTGCCCCACTGTAGCTTGTGTTCTTGGACTCTGTTTGAGTTCTGCTGTGATGTTTGAGTGCTGCCTCACTACAGCTTGTGTTCTTGGGCTCTACTTGCGTTCTGCTGTGTTCTGATATGTTTGAGTTCTGTTGTGCTCTGGCTGTTCTGCCCCACTGCAGCTGTGTTCTGCCCCCATTGCAGCTTGTGTTCTTGGGCGTTGTTTGAGTTATGCTGTTTTCATTGTCATGCGGCTGAATCTTCATTATGTATCCATTTTTGTGGACTTTTGGTTTGCTGTCTGAAAATAAATTGCGACTATAGCATGTGGATTAATTTCTGTGGGATCTGAATAGATGGACTGTTGCTTTTACTTTCAGAAATTGTTGGGAAATTCCACAATCTAGGTAGACCCTACAAAACCCATCATGGATGCCAAACAATATGAATCTGATCCTAAGGATAATTTAATTGCTCTGAAATATTTTATTTTCAGATTTTAAATGTGGAAAAATTTAATTGCTTTAGAAATGTTTTGGATACGCATTCTCTATTATCTATTTACGCATTCTCTTCTCTATTTAAAAGCAACAAGTTCTAGGGTTTGTTTATGCGAAAAATAGAGTTTTCTGCATAGATTTTTGATACAACCATTCTGACCGGACCCTGAGAAACTGAGTCAAACACGACTAGTCAACCAATCCACTACGGCCTTGGTCTCTGGCCCAAGGACCTCACGGGCGGGTCACACTTCTCCACCCGAGACGAAGGCCCTATAAATCGCCCACTTTCCATAGTGGAGGAAATTGCTCCCCAAACCGGGGGAGCACTTGCCAATTATGGCAGCCACTCAAGACAATCACTCCAGCAATCATAGCCCGCCTTCATGGCATTCATCCCTCCATCAAACAGGCGCAATTATGGGGGTCAACATTCCCCAATTAGCACGTCCCCATCAATGACGACAATAAAGGTCTCATCATGGCCCATTACACCAAGGGGAATGACTCGCCTATATTAAGGCTAGAGAGGCATTATCTCAGAGGACTCCGAGATCGACAACGGATGTATCACAACACAACTCTCACACCTTCTTCCACCAAATACAATTCTCCTCCATAGCTCGGCTCGAGGATTCGTGCTTGGTCTCTCCGTGAACCAAGCTTGATCCCACCGAGCATCTCTTAGTCTCCATCTGACTTAAGCATCGGAGGAGACTTGGTCGGAACCAAGGTCCGACTCCCCTGACAAGCTCCCTAGTCCGTGCAAATCAAAGGAGATGTCAACCCATCGAAGCTTCCCTTTGGCATCCCGCCATTCGGAACTGAACGCCCTCAAGCTCAAGTCCGTTCGGCCGACCAATCCAGGAGGTTGTTGCCCTGCCAAAGCTACCCTTCGGCATGCCAACGCACGGATCCGCACCTTCCTGCTCAACTGAACGCGCGGCCGACCGACCCCGAAGGCCGTCCCCGTCTCACGTGACAGCGATGACCTCTAGATCTCCAGACTATCAACATGTGGTGAGAAAACACCCCGAAACATCTGGCACAGTCTGTGGCAACCGAATCAACGCTCACATCATCAACCACATCGGCAATGATTCGTTCCACTAATAAAATATCGTCAACTTCTGAAGATCACGGGAGGTGACACCTTTCTTTTTGGATCCAACCTCCCTTCCTTGGTGGGGTTCGTCAACCAAAGATTCCACTTTTGGAGCCTCGACGGACTTCGAGAACTTGTTCTCATCTTGATCGCAAATACCCTCTGAAATCACTTGACACCTCGGTTGGATCAGGCACGAGCATTATCCTTGCCACCACGCTCTTCAATCGCGATCAGGACGACCGTCCTATCTGTTAATTCTACTCTGGATGGTGGTATCCTTGCCGCCATCTCCCTCTCTCTCCTCGAGACCCTCCTCAAGAGGGAAACCCACGATCCAGCCTCCTTCATCCCCAACTTCTTCGACGTCGCGACTGAATCCGGTATAGGCGGGATGCATGTCCGCCATCACGATGGCTGCCCGCTGATTGTAGACGATGAAGCCCCGTGCTTCCTCTACGGGGATAGGAGGAAGATCGCCCCCACTCCTCCATCGAGAACCGATGGGTTCTCTGAAGATTATCCCGGTGGCTCCCTCAGAAAAGATCTGAGCAACGGTGAAGTGTCTGGTTGCCGACACCAATGATCAGAATATTTCCATGTCCAGAACAGCTGAACGAGAAGCTGACCTCACAGAAAGCACCCAGTCGTAGATCGGCAATCCAGCTTCTTGTTTTCGCTTACGCAATCGCCATCGGATCCAAGTCGTTGGAAAACCTCATCTTGGATCGGTCCCTGGCATCGGATCGCTGAGGATCTCGTACATGTCTAAAAATCTTGAAGGGGCTGGAAGCCTCGTATTCTTAGCCATTGACCTCCCCAATCACTCCGGAAGTTCGTCAAGAAATTAGGGGAATCATTTGGGGAATAAACTGCAGAGATTCATTGGATTGGTGCTGAGCCAGCAAAGTCTCACCTTTTCCCCACATTTTTTGGGTGTTTTGATCCAAAAAAGCATTGACAACCCAAGGGGCTTGTTGCCTACCTTTCGAGCCACCAAGGATGTCGACCTATCTCCAAAACAGTGTTTTCCCTCAGTTGCGTGATGTCGGAGTTGCCCTCGTCGTCCAACAGAGGATGCCAAGAACTGAGCAAACATGAGCTTCACAATGGCCGTAACAGCCAGCCTCGTGTTGTCCATCGACATGCCAAAGGGAGTCCCCTAGAAGTTCCCCCCATGCAGCACCTTGTTCCTCGAGACGTCGATCAAGGGGTTGTCGTTCACCGAGTTGATATCCCTCTCGATCGATTTGGTCATCGACCGGATGACCCCGATCTGCGAGCCGAGCCACTGCGGCGATGTGCGCAGCGCGTCTCTGTCCTGCTTTGGCTTCTGCAGGGGGTCCTACTCGTGCATCCTCTTCTCCAGCTTCATGTAGGAGCTGCCCTCAAGGAAGTGCTCCATGATTGCGGCCGCCTCGATCTGAACATGTGGCTGTCATCTGAGTTCGAGCATCCGAGTAACTCCTCCGACCGTGCTGCTGAGCTACCGCTTGTCGAACTACCGGTCTGACCAACCGATTCGACCAAGCTGCCATTGCTCGGACTCCGTTCGAGATTTCGAGCGGCCCTTCCGACCAAGCCGCTGAGCTACAACTTGACGAGCGGCCCTGACAAGACAGCTGAGCTGCTCCCGCATCCGTCTGAGCCAGCCGAAGTGGATGCAGAGCGCCACCATGGAACCTTCAAAAATATTCGCAAGGTTCTCACTCTAGAGGACATGCTTCTTCTGCTTCTTCACAATCGATCTTTGCCACCTTCGGACTCAGACCTCTGCCGTTAGGCTTGCCGACGAGCCCCACCGGGGACCACCGAATGAGACACCGGCAGCCCCAACAATGACGGTAGCGGTTGCGATGAGAAAAGAAGATAGAGACCCACATTCTGGAAGCAGATGCGATCGAAAAGGTCGAGTCCATATATTTCTCTCCCGACCGAGGCTGCCTTCGTTCGACCAACCGAAGCTGAGGCAGAGGGACACAACTAGTTTGTCGGACTTGCCAACCCCCATCCAAGCTCTTGTCTCCGAGCCATTTCCGAGCCGGTGAAGCCCCTGCCGGGCTTGCATTCATAGGAGCGTTGTCCTTTGCTTTGGTCAACTACGATGGAATGCAATGGTGGGCTCACTGGTGCACTGCGACAAGGCTCAATGACGGGTGAAAAGACAACTGCAAACTATCCCATTTGATTCCTGGGTAAAATCCGAGCGAGGCAAATCCTTGAGGCTGCCGCCTATCGATCGGGCGACCTGTGTTCTTCTTGGAATCAAGCTCAGATTGGTTCCTCTTCAACCACTCCCAACCGACGCAAGGTCAGATGACGCACACAAACTATTCGACATGTGGCTTGTTGGAACACTCTGATCTGCACACTACCGCAAAAGGGAGACTAGGATGACCAATCCAGGACGACCAATCCAGGCCGACACAGGAGGAGGTCGACTGGTCTGGGCCGACCAGTTCAGGCCGATCCATACGACCGACCCGCGCCGACATGATTTCTAGCAACTCGCGTTTGCCATCTCCCTCGGCGAACCTGAGACGTAGAGGGGGGGTAAGGATAACGTACACAGGAGGACCCCTACTAACTCTGCCTTCCAAGCTCTCCTGTCGGTACAGAGACTTAGGCGGTGGCACAGAACTTCCACTAACCAGACCGGAGCTGGAGCTAGGATCCAGACGAAAGCCAGAGCCGGAGCTGGAGCTAGGATCCAGACGAAAGCCGGAGCCAGAGCTGGAGCTAGGATCCAGACAAAAGCTGGACCCGGAGCTGAAGCTGAGATCGGTCATAAGGCTGGGGGCCACCCCCCAGCAGGCCAACCAAACCCGGATCAATTGTAAGGCTGGGGGCAACCCCTCAGTAGGCCGGTCATTTGATCGACCATAAGGCTGGGAGAAACTCCCCTAGCCGGCCAATCATTCGGTCGCCCATAAGACTGGGGGTGGCTCCCCCAGCTGGCTGACCGATTCGTCAGCCGTAAGGCTGGGAGCAATTCCCCCAGCAGGCCGACCACATATCGATTGTAAGGCTGGGGGCAACTCCCCCAGCAGGTCGATCATTCGATCGACCATAATACTGGGGGTAGCTCCCCGAGCTTGCTGATCAATCTGTCGACCATAAGGCTAAGGGCAACTACCCCAGCAGGCCAACCAATCGACCATATGGCTGGGGCAACTCCCCCGCAGGCCGATCATTCGATCGACCGTAAGACTAGGGGTAGCTCCCCCAGCAGGCCGATCGACATGTCAACCGTAAGGCTGGGGCAACTCCCCCAGCAGGCCGACCTATCGACCGTAAGGCTGGGGGCAACTCCCCCAGCAGGTCGGCCACATATCGACCGTAAGACTAGGGACAACTCCCCCAGCAAGCCGATCATTCAATCGATCGTAAGACTGGGGTAGCTCCCCCAAGCTGGCCGATCGATCTGTCGACCATAAGACTGGGGGCAACTCCCCCAGAAAATCGACCACATCGATTGTAAGGCTAGGGGCAACTCCCCCAGTGGGCCGATCACTCGATCGACCGTAAGACTGGGGGTCCCCCCTAGCAGGCCTGTCGACCCGTTGATCATATGGCTGGGGGCAACTCCCACAGCAGACCGATCACATCCACTGTAAGGCTGGGGGAAACTCCCCCAGCAGGCCGATCACTCGATCGACCATAAGACTGGGGGTTTCCCCCCCAACAGGCCTGTCAACCTGTTGATCGTAAGGCTGGGGGCAACTCCCCCAGCAGACTAACCACATCGACCGTAAGGCTGGGGCAACTCCCCCAGCAGACCGATCACCCGATCAACTGTAAGACTGGGGGTAGCTCCCTCAGCAGGCCAATCGACCTGTCAATCGTAAGGCTGGGCAACCCCCCCAGCAGACCGACTACATCTACCGTAAGGCTGGGGGCAACTCCCCCAGCAGGACGATCATGCAATCGATCGTAAGGTTGGGGCAACTCCCCCAACAGGCCGATCACTCAATCGACCGTAAGGCTAGGGATAACTCCTCCAGCAGGCCGACCGCCCCGTTGACAATAAGGCTAGGGGCCACTCCCCCAGTAGGCCAACATCTCCTCGTCAGTCGTAAGTCGTGGGGTCACTCCCCCAGCTGGCCGACCCACTCCTTTGTCGGTCGTAAGTCGAGGGGCCACTCCCCTCACCACCGAACAATTCTCAGACCTACCAATTATTGTCACTAGCCGACTTTGCAAGCCGACCAATTCTATAAAAGGAGCCATTATACTACATCTCCCGACCTTAACCTCAACAACGGTAGAGCTCGGAAGATGGAGGCAATTGATACAACCATTCTAACTGGGTCCAGAGAAACCAAGTCAAACACAACTATTCAACCAACCTACTACGGACTTGGGCTCTGGCCCAAGGACCTCATGGGCAGGTCATGCTTCTCTGCCCAAGACGAAGGCCCAATAAACTGCCCACTTTCTATAGTGGAGGAAATCGCTCCCCTAACCGAGGGAGCACTCGCCAATTATGGCAGCCACTCAAGGCCATCACTCCAGCAATCATGGCCTACCTTCATGGCATTCATCCCTCCATTAAACATGCGCAATTATGGGGGTCAACATTCCCCCATTAGCACATCCCCATCAATGATGCCAATAAAGGTCTCATCATGGCCCATTACTGGTTGACTCGGAAAACGCGCACGGATGCACGCCTTCCGCTCCCAAGCGTAGGAGTGTCAATGCAATATAAAAATAACCGGTGAGTACCGGGTCGGATCACAGGGACAAGTCGTTCTACGTTCATAAAATTGATCGATAACGAAAAATAAAGTGTGTTACAACTACCTCAACTAACGGTGGATGAGTGTGAGAAAAAGTGTGGTGAAAATTAAAAATCTAACCTAAGTGGCTAAGGGTGGAGAGCCGAATCGGCAAGTAACAAGGAGGACTCATGTGGTGTGTGTGTGAATGAGGCCGTGGACGTGGAAATTCATCCCAAATATAACTCAATTGATCTCCCAGCTAAGGGAGCTCAATCGGAAAATACGGCATTTCATCGAATGTGTGGGGTGCAATAAGTAATGAATGAAACTCACATGAGTAATAATCAATTAAGCACATTAGAGAGGGTCCGCTAGGATTATCCTCTTCTTGGGTTCCTCCTTAGGGTTCCAATAAACAAAGTTCTAGGGTTTCATACACAAATTAGACAATGGAATTGTGCTAGAGATGAAAACCACAACCCAACAACAACAAGCACAACAAAATCACACAAGATAGATTTCAGAAATTCATAATGAAAAGGAGAAGATTTTACTCAAATTCTATCATCCAATTACAATACAAAATCTAAATCAAATACACAATAGGTTGGAGAAATTTCACCCAAGTGTCACTCCAAGATGAAAATCCCTCTCTCCCAAGTGCTCCTCCAAGCTTCAAGCTTCCTCAAGCTCCTCCCATGGCCTCCAAGCTCTTCTTCCCCCTCCAAAATTTAGCAAAAATAAGAACTAGGGCTGAAAAAAACCCCCAAATTCGTAATATAACCCAAGCACAGCTTATCGGGTCTGTTTTTAAGTCAAACGGGTCGGATTCTGGCCCAAACCCGCAAGCAATGCCAAAATCTGTAGAAAATTTCAGCACCGTCACCCTGTCTTGCGAAAATTCTAGAAAAATCATCCGACCTCAGAATGACGTGTTCCAGGCGGCGATGGAACCGTAACAAAGTGTACAATCACAGAAAAATATCATTAGGCCAGGATATACACTGCAATGATAGCAGAATTCTTCACAAGAGAGGCAAAGTTGCAGAAATTTTCAGCACCGTCACCCTGTCTTGCGAAAATTCTAGAAAAATCATCCGACCTCTGAATGATGTGTTCCAGGCGGTGATGGAACCGTAACAAAGTGTACAATCACAGAAAAATATCATTAGGCCGTAATATATACTAGAATGATAGCAGAATTCTGCACAAGAGCTGAATTTCTAGACCTGAAATTTTCAACACCATCATCATGTCTTCCAAAAAAATGCAGTAAATTGCTCCGACCTCCAAAATTTCTGGAAAAATATGCGTTGGAATCGGGACTTCATGAAATTTGACTGAAAAATAATAGGAGACTAAGATGAAGATGATAATAAGTTGTAAAAATTGTGTTTTATGCATATGTAAACGATAAGCTCCAAATTTAAGAGATATCAAAAATATGTATGAAACAAAGCTAAGATATGATTAATACATGCACAAAAAGCACCGAAATGGGGGGATAAATATACAATTTTTACCCTGAATCACACCCCCCAACTAGCTTTTTGCTAGTCCCTAGCAAAATATGCGATATATTCGGACAAAATTAAAAGCATGCACCAACTTCACGATGTCATCATGGCATATACAAAATAGTATTTCCACTTGATTCCAAAGCCAATATAACCATTGTATGAAAGTAAATAACAAATGACACACTCTTCAATCCAATTCAAAGAAAAGTAAGGATATAAGCACCGTATCACACGTATCGGGAAATATCACAATGTCAAAATTTCAAATTTTCATGAAAATGACCAAAACCAAAAGAAATTCCTTCTAAGTGGTGGAAGATGAGACTGCGTCACTCATGTTGCTTATTCTTTCATTTATCATTCATTTTTCTTTTCTTCCTTTCTTTTTCTTTTTTTTTGTTTTTGATGTTTATGTTTTGCATTCACGCGATAACGCCATAAATGCAAACACCGGCACATTTGCATACACGCGATGACGCTATATATGCAAATGGATGGAGTGATCTCCTAAATCTCATTTTTGGCGTCCTCCCCAATGTTTCGTGGGACACCGGCTACTCAATTCGATTAGAAAGAAACATTCACTTATACTAACTTTTTTTCATTCCAACATGAATTAGCAACTCATCCACCCACTCCTAAGAGGAAAACAAAGCATGCACAATTGGCCAAATCCAATCCAATTAAAAACTACACCATTCATCCCAACACATGCAATCACTTACACCAAACTTTTCCCAAATTATCTCAAAGAGAGTATCACAACATATGAAATAGTTTCATACATGGCACATTAGCATTCGACTCCAAAATGGAAAAGAAATTAACACATGCCAATCCAACATCAAAAAGTTGATACCAAAATGATAATCCGAAAAAATTGCATGACATGAAAGCATGTAGGGACTAAGCACAAAGCAAATGGCGTATGGGCAAGGAGGCCAAAATATGATGTGCAATGAAATTCATGGAATGAGGCGAAACATGGAGGAATCTCAAAAAAAAATTTAGGCCAAAATCCTAACAATCTAAAGATTCTAACACTCTCCCCCCAACTTAAAATAAGCATTGTCCTCAATGATGGAAGAGTATCAGATCTTGGCAAAAGATCCTAGAAAAGAGAAAAAAATACGAAAGCAAACATGCAAAAGCAAACTAACTAATTTTTTATCTATTTACACTACTTAAAGGAAAGAGTACACCTTAGCAAAAGGCGGATCCCGGATGTATAACGGCGGTGGCAACTGCTCGATCATATCCTTTTGCTCCTCCGCCAGCTGCTTTGGAGCTAGGCCGCCACCGGCATCCTTGGATTCCAGCAATGTAACTCCCAGCGTCCCCTTGGGATAATATATGTCATATGGGAGACGAGCTGCATCAATCCAAGTCATGTTCTCATGCCCTGCAATAAAAGAATTCCAAAATGGGTCGTCAGAAAAAGAATTTAAGTGTAAACGACGACAATCGGAATCAAAAATATGCGGAAGTGCAAATTGGGATTCAGAAATGCAAGGCATGATATGGTGGAAACTTCCCTGAATAATGGCGCTAGGTGTGGCATGATACTCTGCCTCAGGAGGAGGTGGAAGTGGCTGCAGAGAGAAAACTGGAGCAGGAGGGAGCTCAGGCTCAATATATACCATCTCGCAATTCCCGTCACTATCCTCATCCTCGACATCAATATCCACAATCTCTGCGGCACTCCCCACAACTGGTAACTGCTCCCGACAAACCTCCTCGATGACTGGCAAGTGTGCATCCTGAGGCGAGGGAAGTGACACCTGTGACAGGCCTGGAGGTGGACTCGTCTCGGGCAAATCCAAGCACGCATCATCCTCGCCATCCCAGAAATAGTTCATCTCAGTCGTCCTCCCAAAGTACTCAACCGCCTCGACCTGTGAAGCTAACTCTGAAGTGGACTGTGGCTCAGGCTCCATGGTGTCCTCAATCTGCTCTAGGCCATCATGCACATCCGCTTCATCCTCAACCTCAAAGTGAAAATGCATCGTGTCACCATCGTGGTCGACACGCACTCCATCATCTATCTCATCTGACTCCTCAAAATATATGTGCTCAAATTCCTCTACTTGGCCCCAATGCACCCTCTTCACAGGTTTTTCTTGGTATTCCATAGGGTCGCATTGGAAAGAGCCCTCAGCTGGCTCCTCAGGCTGGTCTTGGACCTGCTGCTCTGCATCCTGAAGTGGAAACTGGGACTGGCTATCATCCTCATATCCAAGTGACAGCTCTCTAGATGGCGCAGTCTGCTCCCACTCTGCAAGGTCCCTCAGGTAACACCATGAATCCTCGGTCGAATAATCGAAGAACTCCCCACCGCAGCTCATCTGCACGAAATCTCGCCCAGATGGCGATAATCCAGTATAAAATATCTGCAGGAGATGATCCTCGTGGAAACGCTGGTGTGGGCACTCAAGCACCAAATCAGTGAACCTCTGCCAAGCCTGATGGTAGGCCTCCCATTCAGCTTGGGCAAAGCTCGCTATGTACTGCTCCATGGCCTGCCGCCCCTGTACCTGCTCCAAAAAGATAGGCAAAAACACTCGGAGAAATTCAGCCTGAAACGACAACCAAGTAAAATGTGATTCGAGAGACAAAGAATCAAACCACAATCTAGCATCATCAAGTAAAGAAGAGGGAAAAAATCTAAAATATATGCAATCATCATCAATATTCCCACCAAGACATGAAAACATCCACTCTTCAAATTTTTTTATATGTAACTGAGGGTTCTCCCACTCCGAGCCATGAAAGTATGGCGGAAGTGGGATATCCTCCAAATCAATGTCCGAAAAATTTGAAGATGATGCCATTTTGTTTTTTTTAAAAAAATCCAAAGAAAATGAAAATAAACAACCAAAAGACTCAATAAGTGGAGAATAAAGAATATGAAAAGACACAACACTAAGAGATAGAAGTATCACACTAAAAGTTTCAAAATCAATCAAAAAATGCTACTACTAGAAACCGTTGTCCCGGCAATGGCGCCAACTGGTTGACTCGGAAAACGCGCACGGATGCACGCCTTCCGCTCCCAAGCGTAGGAGTGTCAATGCAATATAAAAATAACCGGTGAGTACCGGGTCGGATCACATGGACAAGTCGTTCTACGTTCATAAAATTGATCGATAACGAAAAATAAAGTGTGTTACAACTACCTCAACTAACGGTGGATGAGTGTGAGAAAAAGTGTGGTGAAAATTAAAAATCTAACCTAAGTGGCTAAGGGTGGAGAGCCGAATCGGCAAGTAACAAGGAGGACTCATGTGGTGTGTGTGTGAATGAGGCCGTGGACGTGGAAATTCATCCCAAATATAACTCAATTGATCTCCCAGCTAAGGGAGCTCAATCGGAAAATACGGCATTTCATCGAATGTGTGGGGTGCAATAAGTAATGAATGAAACTCACATGAGTAATAATCAATTAAGCACATTAGAGAGGGTCCGCTAGGATTATCCTCTTCTTGGGTTCCTCCTTAGGGTTCCAATAAACAAAGTTCTAGGGTTTCATACACAAATTAGACAATGGAATTGTGCTAGAGATGAAAACCACAACCCAACAACAACAAGCACAACAAAATCACACAAGATAGATTTCAGAAATTCATAATGAAAAGGAGAAGATTTTACTCAAATTCTATCATCCAATTACAATACAAAATCTAAATCAAATACACAATAGGTTGGAGAAATTTCACCCAAGTGTCACTCCAAGATGAAAATCCCTCTCTCCCAAGTGCTCCTCCAAGCTTCAAGCTTCCTCAAGCTCCTCCCATGGCCTCCAAGCTCTTCTTCCCCCTCCAAAATTTAGCAAAAATAAGAACTAGGGCTGAAAAAAACCCCCAAATTCGTAATATAACCCAAGCACAGCTTATCGGGTCTGTTTTTAAGTCAAACGGGTCGGATTCTGGCCCAAACCCGCAAGCAATGCCAAAATCTGCAGAAAATTTCAGCACCGTCACCCTGTCTTGCGAAAATTCTAGAAAAATCATCCGACCTCAGAATGACGTGTTCCAGGCGGCGATGGAACCGTAACAAAGTGTACAATCACAGAAAAATATCATTAGGCCAGGATATACACTGCAATGATAGCAGAATTCTTCACAAGAGAGGCAAAGTTGCAGAAATTTTCAGCACCGTCACCCTGTCTTGCGAAAATTCTAGAAAAATCATCCGACCTCTGAATGATGTGTTCCAGGCGGTGATGGAACCGTAACAAAGTGTACAATCACAGAAAAATATCATTAGGCCGTAATATATACTAGAATGATAGCAGAATTCTGCACAAGAGGGGAAAAGCTGAATTTCCAGACCTGAAATTTTCAACACCATCACCATGTCTTCCAAAAAATGCAGTAAATTGCTCCGACCTCCAAAATTTCTGGAAAAATATGCGTTGGAATCGGGACTTCATGAAATTTGACTGAAAAATAATAGGAGACTAAGATGAAGATGATAATAAGTTGTAAAAATTGTGTTTTATGCATATGTAAACGATAAGCTCCAAATTTAAGAGATATCAAAAATATGTATGAACAAAGCTAAGATATGATTAATACATGCACAAAAAGCACCGAAATGGGGGGATAAATATACAATTTTTACCCTGAATCAATTACACCAAGGGGAATGACTCGCCTATATTAAGGCTAGAGAGGCATCATCTCAGAGGACTCCGAGATTGACAACGGAGGTATCACAACACAACTCTCACACCTTCTTCCACCAAATACAATTCTCATACATAGCTCGACTCGAGGATTCGTGCTTGGTCTCTCCGTGAACCAAGCTCGATCCCACCGAGCATCTCTTAGTCGCCATCTGACTTAAGCATCGGATGGGACTTGGTCGGAACCAAGATCCGACCCCCTGACGAGCTCCCTAGGCTGTGCAGATCAAAGGAGATGTAAACCCACCGAAGCTTCCCTTCGGCGTCCCGCCATTTGGATCCGAACGCCCTCGAGCTCAAGTCCGTTCGGCCGACCAATCCAGGAGGCTGTCGCCCTGCCGAAGGTACCTTTCGGCGTGCCAACGCACGGATCCACGCCTTTCTGTTCAACTGAACGTGCGACCGACCGACCCCGAAGGCCGTCCCTGTCTCACGTGACATCGACTACTTCCGGACCTCAAGACTATCAACATGTGGTGAGAAAACACCTCGAAACAATTTTCATCTTCATTTGAATTCTTTATTCCCATACTAAAAACGCATTTGAATTCTGTATGTGTGGATGTGTGTAGGTGTGTGTGTGCATGTATGTGTTTGGTTGGGGTGTGTGTTTGGAAGTGTGTGTATGTCATTGTGGTTGAAGTATGTGTAGATGTATGTTGTGTGTGGTTGTAGGAAAGTATGTGAGGTGTATGTTCTCTAGCCACTCATGTGTGTGCATGTATGTTATCATAGCATGCTTTGTAATTTACTCCCCAAGTGGGAGGGTAAGTACATAAGGTGGCATACCTGAGAATGACTAGAAGAGTGAGGGGCATTTTAGTTACATTCTTCGGCTCATGTTAATCTTTAGAAAGTGAGAGAGTGATCTAGAGAACTTGAGAGGTCTTTAAAATTTTCTTGTAGTAACATTCACAAACAAACTCCTAAATAGACGTAATTTAGTAACATTCACAAATAGGTAATTTTTAGCTCTTACATTACGTGTTTAAGAGCTATGCAAATTCTTAAAGGAAAAATTATAAATATTGGAATACACTAAATTACGTGTTAAAGAGCTATGCGAACTAAATATGAAGTATTTATTTTTAAGCTATTTAATGTGATGTGTTTACTCATTTAATATTTTATGTTTTACTGTCTAACTTAATATTATTTTTGGTATGATCAAGGTGGCGAGACCGGCCCTTCAGGACCAGAGGCTACCAGAGGGGCGATGGCAGGCATGGGGGCGATGGCGGGCTTAGCGACTGTAGCGGGTGACGACAGTGGCTATGTCGGGAGTTTATGAGTTTTTTTACATTGCGGACATGTATGATTCTATTGGATTATGTAATATTAGTTTTTTATATTAATTTGTGTGCATTTAATTTTTAATAGTTTTGTGTATTTCTGTATGTGGATTTATTTTATTGTATACATGTACTTTTTGATATTTTTACTACTAATTTATAGTATTTTATGCAGGGATTTATGCTAATTTTTTTTAAAAAAATTTACTTATTGGTCACGGACAAATCCGTGGCCGATATTTATTTTCTGCCACGGAATATTCCGTGGCGGAAAGTTATCAGCCACGGATTTTGTCCACAAATTCGTGCACGAAAACCGTGGTAAATAGGTTTTAGCCACGGTCATATACGTGGCTGAAAAACAGAAAATTGTGACGGAAATGTCCGTGGCCTTAAGTATTCCGCCACGGATTATGTGCACAGTATATGTCATGTTGGTGCACAAAATTCGTGGCCGATAAGTACTGGCCACGGGCATATCTGTGGCCAGTAGTCAACATTGGCCACGGATATGTCCGTGGACGATAGTTTTATATAGTTGTTAATGTTAATTATCAGCCATGTATATCCGTGGCCTTTATTCTATGATAGATTTCAGCCATGGAAAACTCCGTGGCCAAAAGTGCCAATAGCCACTACAGTATTGGCCACGGATTTCCAGCCACGGAATTTTTTATTCTCCGTGGCCGATATGTTTCGGCCACAGATTGGGTGCCTTCGGCCACGGATTTATCTGTGGCCGAAGGCCCGATTTGTAGTAGTGATGTTCTGCCTGATGAAAGGTCTAAGATTGATGTCAAGTCGCACAATTGCATCTTCCTTAGTTTCGAAAAGGGAGTGAAGGGGTACAAGCTTTGGGGTCCGGTCAATAGGAAGAAATTGTGTTATAGAGATGTTGTCTTTGATAAAGCTTCTATGCTATCAAGAGATCTTGAAGATGAACGAGAAGGTGATGACAAAGAAAAGAAAGCAGTCAAAGAAGTTTCATTCGAATTGGATAACTTAGGTAAAACTCAAACTTCACAAATGGAAGAGGATAGTATAAGTCATGATTCGGAACTTCACAAAAGGAAGAGGGGAGTATAAGTCATGATTCAGAACAAGAGATCCCTCAAGAAGAGCCATATAACATTGCTTAAAGAAGGGCGAAAAGAACCACAAAACATCAGGCTTGGATGGCAACAAGCGTAAGAGGCTTTAATGCTTTTGCCATTAGGTGTTGTGAGCTCTGCTCATTTCAAGACGCTATAGATTCACATGAAAGAGAAGAATGGTTGGAGACGATGAAGGAGAAGATGAAACCTCTCCACAAGAATTTCGTGTGGGAGTTGGTGCCTAAATGAAAGGACCGAAAACCGCTGGCTTGCAAGTGGATCTATATGGTGAAGGAACCATTGCACGAAAAAGACAAACCAACTTTTAAAGCAAGGTTGGTGGCAAATGGGTATTTACAAAAGGTTGGGATGGACTACGCTGAGATATTCTCCTAGGGTATGAAGCACACTTCTATTAAGGTACTCTTGGCTATGGTGACGAAGTTCAACATGGAGCTTAAACACTTGATGTGAAGACCGCTTTCCTTCATGGTGAGTTGGAGAAAACAATTTATATGTCACAACCGGAAGGGTTCAAAGAAGTAGGCACAGAAGATTTTGTTTGTCGGTTGATGAAGTCTCTCTATGGGCTCAAGCAATCACCAAGATAATGGTACAAACGCTTCGACTCCTTCATATTGCACATTGGATACTCAAGGAGCAAGTATAATTGTTGTGTGTACTACAAGGTCTTTGATGATGGTTCTCCTATCATGTTACTTCTCTATGTGGATGATTGAGGAGATCATGTCTAAGTTGAGCAAGGAGTTTGACATGAAGGACCTTGGGGCGGCCACCATGATATTGGACATGGAGATAACGAGAGATAGAGATGTCGAAACGTTGCGGTTATCACAGAAGAGGTATGTCTCTAAAGTGGTAGAGATGTATGGCATGAATTATTCAAAACCTGTCTCCACACCACTTGCTTCTCATTTTGCTTTGAGCAAAGATCAAAGTCCAAAGATGGTTGAGGAAGTTGAGAAGATGAAAGCAGTATCGTATGCAAATGCAATAGGATGTTTGATGAATGCCATGATATGCACAAGGTCAGATATAGCCCAAGCGGTTGGTGTAGTTTGCAAATATATGTCAAATCCAGGTAAAGAGTATTGGAATGCAGTGAAGTGGATTTTAAGGTATTTGAAAGGCATCAAATAGTTGGGCATTAAGAAGAATGTAGTTGGATATGTAAATGCGGATTAAGTGGGTGATCTTGACATGATGATGTTTACTACTGGGTATGTCTTCAAACTTGATAGTAGTCCTATTTGTTGGAAGTTGGTGCTACAATCCACAATGTTGTTATTTACAACAAAGGCCAAGTACAATGGCAATTACGAAGGCGTCCAAAGAAACTATTTGGTTGATAGGTTTGGTAAATGAACTTGGGTTGGAACAAGAAAACATCCGAATATTCTCGCATAGTCAAAGTACTATTTTCTTGACCAAGAATCATGTCTATTTCGCAAGGACAAAATACATTACAGTGATTTATCATAGAGTTCGTGGTTGGGTCGAGGATAGTGAGATCTCTATCGAGAAGGTGCACACTAATGAGAATGCGACAGATTTATTTACCAAGCCAGTGATAAGGAAAAAGTTTATGCATTGCCTAGACTTGCTAAACATCTCTTTGTACTAGAGATGTGAAGGAGCACCTCTTCTTAGGTGAATGAAGGTGCGATGTTGGTGGGTGGATGGACTCACCATGGTTGAGGTGTGTGTGACACCTTGTTGATCATCATGAGGGCGTGGAAGAGTTTTCTCGCCAAGTTGGAGATTGTTAGAGTTTGGTTCTAAAACTCTAGTTGTATATACGAGTCTTTATTAGAGGTAAAGTTGTACATTACTTGTAACCCTTGGGTAGACCATACAAATAGTCTCTTATGTTTGGGGTTTTGGTTCATCCAAAAAAGGGAGAGAATAATAGAGAGGAATACCATAAACAAAAGGGGCTAGTGAAGAGTGAGAGTTTTGGAGAATGAGAAGCAAGGCGTTGAGGATTTGGGCTTAAATCCTTGTATGGTGCCTTTGTGACTTCTAATAAAGCTCAGGTATTGCTCTTCCATATCTTGTGTTTGCTCTTGCTTTTTTTAGTTCTCTACTCTTGCATATATACTGTATTGGGTTGTTCAATGGAGATCCACAAGGTGTTGTTGTGGTAGAAGTATTACCGATCTCAAGTTTGCCAAGCTCATCTTGCTAGTCCTTATCTCGGCCGAGCTGAGCCCATCATTCGAGCCGATCACATCGTTTCGGGGATGACCTCAGGTAAGGGAGCCGAGGTCCCACAAATAGCTCTATTAGTTTTAATTATGACATTTTGTTAAGTAAATACAAATTAATTCAGAAATAAAAAATTACGTTATTATTTGAAAAAATGGGTATCATATATCATATGAGCATTATATTGTTCTTCATTATTTTTTAAAGATTGGTTATTTTAATTATGATTTTCATGTTTTAAAACCCCAACAAATCAAAAATCCAACAAATTTAAAGCATTTTGCCTACCGATCTATTCCTTATAAAATTAATAGTGTTGCAACAATAAAGCTTTTGGCACCCTTAAATCAACAAGAGAAAAGCTTTATGTTTATTCAATATTCGGTGTAATGGTATTTTAGAATATAAACATCAAAATTAACTAAACGGATCCTTCAAAAAGAAATAGTATAGCTGAATTTTTTTAATGTCATATAACACATGTGCGCATATGACATAGGATACACATTATTCTTTTAGTATACCATTCCTTTTCTTTTTTCTTTGCATAATGTTCTCCTTCTAATGGGGTTTTATTATCATTTGATTTAAAAATCGTTGGTCTCAGCTAGCTAATATTGGATGTGTTAACGGGTGACTTTTGGCCAACAGTGTGGTGGAGCTGACGTGGACGCCTTTGGGGACGTGGACTTGTTGATGCTTAGATCCTGCGGAGGCTGGAACCTGGGCCAGAGGGGATTGAGTCCGAGCCACTAGGGTGAGGCCCGACCTAGGTCTGGGGATGCTTCGAGCTATCCGAGCTACTTGCTGAGTCGCCTGTCGGGCTATCTGCAGCAAAGACAATCGTTAGGGGGGTTGGATCTGGGTTCCGACCCAAATCCCCTCTGATGCTTAAGTTAGTATGGAACTTAAAGAGGCTTGGGGCAGCAGGATCGACCTAAAGGGAGATTGTCCGTCGTGATGTCACGCCGAGTGAAGGAGGAAGAAATATGATATGGAGAGTAAAGGGTAAAGGTTGTAAGAGTACCTAGTACTAGTATCCCCTTCTCGTCCTGTTATATCTTAGTCCTTTTATAAGTGGAGGCATCTGCTGAGTGTCGTTGGTGAATAACGGCCTTCCAATAATGGTGGCACGTTCATCCCATGAGAATAGGCATAACAGATGTCCGCCCACTCCGCCATTATGGAGCCCATTATTAACTGTCCCCTCAAGACTTGGGAGCTTAACATGCATAACATAGACTACTTTTGATTGAGAAAATGGTCAGGCATCTACGTGAGCTTCATGGGCTTGATGGGCCGCCTTGTCTTTCTTTAAAGGCTTTGCTACTCATGTATGAATACTCTTCCTGCCTTCGGCGGTCGGTTTAATGCTGTAACCATGGCCCCCATCACTTGGACTCAGACGAAGCGTCGGTTGAGGTCGAGTGATGTGATACCTCATTAATTGGGCACGACAGTCGAAGTAGGAACACTCAATTTGTTGAGTATTGGTGTTTCATACCAATGTTATTTTGATGATGTTCACAAGATTATGTTGTTGCTAATGAGTCTCTTGTTTTAGTCTCTTAGTTACATTTCAAAAATATCATTTTCGGAGACTAAACACTTGGTGCAAGGATGGACATCTAGTGGAGAAGGGCCAAAGCTTGGACTCAAGGGGTGCCAAAGCTTGGAGATGATGGGGAGCATCAAGGCATCAAGATTGAAGACATAGACTCTAAGGAAAGCATTGTAATCCATCTAATTTCATTTATTGCTTTCTCTCTTTTTGAGTCTAGGTTTAATGTAATGCCTTGATAGATGGTCTACTTATTCATGCATATGTATTTAACCATCTTAGTGAGCCTTAGGATTATTATAGAATCTAACCCAATAGGCTCATCTTGCCCAAAGACTCATTTGGAGTATCTGGCTCTCCAACAGTCGTCGGATGAAGGTTTTACAGTCGACTGTGTGATTTTCATTGGCCTATCAAGCCTTCTACAGTCGATTGTGGTGCACTGCTCAAGTCAACCTTTGATTGGCTCATACTTGAGCTTTTGGAACAGTCGACCGACGGTCAATTTACAGTCGCATGTCTTCCAACAGTCGCATGTGATTTGTTCATCAGTCGGCTGTGTGCAACTTGCATTGTCTGGGCTACATCCATGTTTGCTATTCAGTCGACTGGTTCAATATTTACAGTCGCCTGTCCATTTGATAGTCACATGTTTACTAGCCAACAATCACATGTCTGCAAACAGTGCGAAAGAGTGCATATCTCTGTTGTATTCCATCTCCTGCAGCAGTCGTCTGCTGAAGGATTTACAGGCGCATGTCCTGTTTTATTGTATTCATCAGTAGACTGTCAAGGCTCAGATTATAGCCATTGGGAATTATTTAGACGTTGGACAGTCGACTGTCATTTGTTCATCAGTCGATTGTCGGTGACGTTTTTGCCCAAAATCTAGCAGTTGCGGCTTTTTGTTTTTGGCTGTTTTCTTCGCTTTTGATAGTTCCTATAGGGTTCCTATATATATGAGAGGGCTGATTTCATTAGAACTTCTTGATGCTATTGAAAATCCTTGGAGATTAAATAAGCCACTCTCAAACTCTCTCATTTTCATCCTAGAGCTCTAAATCTCCTTCATGCATTGAAGTCAAGCTCAAGGAAAATCATCTGAGTGCTTTCAAGCAAATCTCATCACTTGGAGATCATCTTCCATGCCTTGCATTCATTTCTGAGTAAGTACATCTCAAGGCATAGGTAAGAGTATTTGTTTTACTTTGTGTTTCTTTGAAACCCTAATTCTCTTTGTTGGAATTAGACACTCTCTTTGTGGGAGTCATTCTCTTAGTGGGAATTAGATATTCTCTTAGTGGGAATAACTCTCTTTGTGTGAGTAACTCTCTTTGTGGGAGTTTGGTATCCTAGTGTAGGGCTAACCCTAATTCTCTGAGTAGGAGTTAGAAATTCTTTGTGTGGGAGTTTAACCCTTGTGTAGGGTTGGTTGGGTTCTTGTGTAGGAAAAAAAATCCTCTAGGTTTGTGAGATTGTATTCACTTCTCTTTGTGGGAAATATAGTGAATATTTGTGTGGCTGGACGTACCCAAGTTTTGGGGAACCAGTGTAAAATCTTGTGTTTGCGTTTGATTTTATTGTGTTGATTAATTCCTTTTGCATTTATTATTCTGCATTTGCAAGTTAAATTTTAATTGCACAATTTATTGCCATTACACTATTCACGCCCCTCTAGTGTGTTGTTGTTAGTATTGCAAGGGTAAGGCGATCCTTACAATTGGTATCAGAGGGAGGTTACAACATACTGCAACGATGACATTCAACGCTACATCCACGTCTCATAAAGAAGGTCATTCTATCGTTCGACCCCCGTTCTTCAACGGAACCAACTACCCAAGTTGGAAGATCAGGATGATGATCTACATGGAGGGTCAAGACCTATGGGACAT
Organism: Scilla litardierei; assembly: GCA_030789695.1. Taxonomy (NCBI): domain Eukaryota; kingdom Viridiplantae; phylum Streptophyta; class Magnoliopsida; order Asparagales; family Asparagaceae; genus Scilla; species Scilla litardierei. Next base: position 461,865,564 of record CM061142.1, read on the forward strand.
CACTGAGGTGCCATTTGAGAAGCCCACTATACCTGCGGCTTCAAGGACAAAGGCGGAGAGGACTCAATCAAATTCAATGCGAGGGCTTTGAATGCATTCCATTGCGCCCTCACTGTAAATGAGTTCAACCGCATCTTCATGTGTAAAACGGCCAACGAAATTTGGCATACTTTGGAGATATGTCATGAAGGGACTTCAAAGGCAAAGAAATCTAAACAAACTGTGTTTAGATCTAAATATGAAATGTTTAAGATGCAGGAAGGAGAAAGCATTTCAGAGATGTTCACAAGGTTCACAGATATCGTGAACGCTTTGGAGGGAATTGGAAAGATGATTTCCCAAGAGGATCGTGTAGAAAAGATCCTTGACTCTCTCACATCTCATTGGGAGTTAAAGGCCAATGGAATTTTGGAGTCATATGACATGTCCAAATACACCGTTGAGGAATGCATTGGAAATCTCATGACATATGAAGTGAAGCTTCAACACAAGAAGGAGATTCAACCATCTAAGCCCGAGAAGCCGAAAAAGCAAAAGGGGGTTGCATTCCATGCCAAGGAGGAGCCAATCAAGTGGAGAAAGAAATTCCATCGAGAAGCTCCTAGTGAAGAAGATGAACAAGAAGAGGCTAATGGAGAAGAAATTGAGGATCTTGCCGAGCAATTCAAGGCATTCCTCAAGGACAAGCAAGGTAAATCTTTGTCAAAGTTTGCCTCCAATTCTAACAAGGTTTCGACTTATTACACTTGCAGTGGAAAAGATCATCTATCCACCGAATGCCCGTCCAACCCCAACAAAGAGACTTACAAGGGTAAAGGGAAGAAGCATTGGAAAGGGAAGTCCAAGTTCAAGTACCACAAGAAGGGGCTTGTCGGGGCATTTGATGACTCGAGTGAGGATACATCAAGTGATGAAGAAGAGGATGACAAGGAGAAAACTCACGTGTGCTTTGCGGCAATTGATGTTTCTTCACCAATCCCTTCTAGTTCAAATGAAGAAGAGTTAGAAGCATGGCTCAACTTCTATGAGGAATTGCACCTCATGGCAAACGGGGAAGCGTCATCGTCAAGCTCTAGCGATGAAGAAAACGATGATGAGATCGAGGAGGAAAAGATCTCATACGAGGAGCTCGAATATCGTTTCGCCGTGGTCTCCGAAGAAGCTAGTAGGTGCATCAACTCTTACAATAAATTAAAAGCAAAATATAAGGTTGATAAGAGTAGATTGCATGAACTAGAATTTGCTAGTGTAAACAATAATGATATGCATATTTGTAACACTAGTGAGAGAGACTCACTTCTCTCTCAAGTTAAGGAATTGAGCATGTCTAATGATAATTTAGTAACTCAAAACCTTAGCTTAGAAACTCGCATTCAACAACTTACGTTGAAATGTGAAGAGGAATCCCGTAAGCCCAAAATCTTTGTTTATTCTAGGGATTCACTCAACGGTTTGCTTGAAAAACGACATCTGGCAAACTATAGAGGAGGTTTGGGGTATATTCAAATGTGGTACCCAACCCCACCTCTAATTCCTCTTATGGTGCAAATACAAGAAATATTGCTAAAGCACCTAAGAAGAATCACCATGCTTTCTTGTATAACAATAACACCAACAAGAAGCATGTAATTCACAAGGTGGTGAGGAAAAAAGAAAACTCTTCATTTTTGCTAAGAAGCAAAACCCTCACTTTATGCATGTTAAGAAAATATTTTCTACACCTAAGCATGCAACATCCACCCCTCTTGCAAAGGCAAAATCCTTGCCTAGGAAATCCTTGAGTTTATGGATTCCCACTAAGGTTAGTGTGCAAGAGCGGGATAGTTACATCAACTCTCTAGGTAGGGATGTGATCACCTCATGTGATTACATTAGGAAATCAAACTCCTTTTGGGTTTGGTTCCCTAATGTTTAGGTTGCTCATACATATGCATATTGCATGGGTATTGTGCTTTATTTTTAGCATACCCATTGTTTGTGTATGTTTCATGACTTTGAAAATATTTTCAAATTTACTATTCATGAAAATGGGGACCTCGGGGAATACATTGTCATGGATGCATTCACTTATCCATATGTATGACAATGGGGTAGTTAATATGTTGTATGTTTAAAATTATTTTAAAACATATTTTCACTCTCATTTCGGAGTGTCTTTGGGATCATTGCTTCATAATTGGTGTCTCAATTGATTAGTTTAGTCTCAAACTCAATCCCTTGAATATTGCCAACATATTTCATGTTATATTTTGTTCTCGCAATATCATTGTGTATAATTGAAGCTTGATTTTCCATATCTATTGCTTTGATACACTTTAGGCACATAGCTCCAATTTATGTTTAACAATTGGTAAAGAGGATTATCTTTTAAGATTCTTTTTCTACAATTGGTATTATCTCAATTGTTAGAGATTGTTTATCTCCTACTTTACAATTGGTATTAGATCCTAGAATTCTAAAATTTGACCATTTCTATGATATAGGGGGAGCATGGGATAGTGATTTATACCCACTAAATTTTTACAATTTGGTACATACATTTCTTTACTCTTGCATATTGTCGCATCTTTAATTAAGATGACAGGGGGGATATTTTTGATGTCCACCTTTTTGACGATGTCAATGGGGAGAGATATATGCATTATGTAAATTTTGTATTTCATACATATGCATATTTGGAGATATATATCTATGGAAAGAGATATGTGGGATTATATAAACCATTCACGTGTGCATGTTATATTCTTATTGCAATTGGTTTATGTAATCCATGCCTATTATATGTCACCATGGTTTCTCATTATTTCATTTGATATAATGAGTATTCTCAATTGTATATCTAATTTTACAATTGGTGCATATAAGTAGGGGTAGCTCATTAGCATTGTGGTTTATTTCTTTATGTTTTATATAATGTGTGTCATCATCAAAAGGGGGAGATTGTTGAGTATTGGTGTTTCATAATGTTATTTTGATGATGATCACAATATTATGTTGTTGCTAATGACTCTCTTGTTTTAGTCTCTTAGTTACACGTCAAGAATATCATTTTAGGAGACTAAACACTTGGTGCAAGGATGGACATCAAGTGGAGAAGGGCCAAAGCTTGGACTCGGGGGGTGCCAAAGCTTAGAGATGATGGGGAGCATCAAGGCATCAAGATTGAAGCCATAAACTCTAAGGAAAGCATTGTAATCCATATAATTTCATTTATTGCATTCTCTATTTTTGAGTCTAGGTTTAATGTAATGCCTTGATAGATGGTCTACGCATTCATGCATATGCATTTAACCATCTTAGTGACCCTTAAGATTATCATAGAATCCAACCCAATAGGCGCATCTTGCCCAAAGACTCATTTGGAGTCTCTGGCTCTCCAACAGTCGCCTGATGAAGGTTTTACAGTCTACTGGGTGATTTCCAGTCACATGTCGAGCCTTCTACAGACAACTGTGGTGCACTGCTGAAGTCAACCTTTGATTGACTCATACTTGAGCTTTTGGAATAGTCGACTGACGGTCAATTTACAGTCGCATATGATTTGTTCATCAGTCGACTGTGCGCAACTCCCATTGTCTTGGCTTCATCCCAGTTTGCTAGTTAGTCGACTGGTTCAGTATTTACAGTCGTCTGTCCATTTGACAGTCGAATGTATACTGGCCATCAGTCGCCTATATGCTAATAGTGCGAAATAGTACATCTCTCTGTTTTATTCCATCTCCTGCAGCAGTCGTCTGCTGAAGGATTTACAGGCGTCATCCTGTTTTATCGTCTTCATCAGTCGACTGCCAAGGCTCAGATTATAGCCGTTGGGAATTTTTTAGCCGTTGGACAGTCAACTGTCATTTGTTCATCAGTCGACTGTCTGTGACGTTTTTGCCCAAAATCTAGACGTTGCAGCTTTTTGTTTTTTGGCTGTTTTCTTGGATTTTGAGAGTTCCTATAGGGTTCCTATATATATCAGTGGACTGAGTTCATTTGAACTTCTTGATGCTATTGAAAATCCTTAGATATTAAATAAGCCACTCTCAAACTCTCTCATTTCCCTCTTAGAGCTCTAAATCTCCTTCATGCATTGAGGTCAAGCTCAAGGAAAATCATCCCAGTGCTTTGAAGCAAATGTCATCACTTGGAGATCCTCTTCCATGCCTTGCATTCATTTATGAGTAAGTACATCTCAAGGCATATGTAAGAGTATTTGGTTTACTTTGTGTTTCTTTGAAACCATATTTCTCTTTGTGAAAATTAGACACTCTCTTTGTGGGAGTAATTCTCTTAGTAGGAATTAGATATTCTCTTAGTTGGAATAACTCTCTTTGTAGGAGTAATTCTCTTTTTGGGAGTTTGGTGTCCTAGTGTAAGGCTAAACCTAATTCTCTGAATGGGAGTTAGAAATTCTCTGAGTGGGAGTTTAACCCTTGTGTATGGTTGGTAGGGCTAACCCTAATTCTCTGAGTGGGAGTTAGAAATTCTCTGAGTGGGAGTTTAACCCTTGTGTATGGACGATATCCCTTCAGAATTTCGGTCGATCTTCTTGGAAGACATGTCACCTCAAGCTCTGACAGAGTGTGATGAGGAGGGGGTTCATCATCCTGCTTACACAGTGGGAAAGGATGAGTTAGCATTCTTGAGTTGTGGGACCGCTTCTCAACTTGTCGACTCTCCCTCGAGACAGAACCATCTTAGCGAGAGTCAACCAAGAGAGGCTGGCCACTTACGGTGTCACGTCCCGTTCTCCCAAATATACAAAAAATGCGTACATCCCCGGTATTCGTAGAGAACGAAGTGAGATAAGGCCGCATTAGTATTCGGACCCAAGGCTTTGACACCTTGATTCCAAATACTACCAAGCGTAAATCGTGATAATAAAAGAAAAAGAAAATTTTCCTATATGCCACTATGATATACTGGAGTAGTACAGATAAGAAAACAGAAAAAGTGCTCTAACACAGAATAATCCACAGACAGAACACAGAAATCACAAAATAGTTATATACATTAATTTAAGAGAGTACAGGTAACATACAAAGCTGTACATGGTACAAAACGAGATAACAGACAAAATCCCCAAAACATACAAGAAAACCATGTCCACACACCAGTACAACACACTCCCTAAACTACCACCGGGAACCCAACTCCACAAAGTCGCTTTGCAAGGGCTCCGTTTCTAGCTCGAAGCTCGGGGTAATCTCCTGAATAGGGTCATGCTCCGACATCTCTTTCTCTAGTACTTGGGAAAGGGGGAGAGACACATCAACACGTATCCCAGTAGGAAATCTAACCACACTAGGAAGAGGCCAGCCTCAAAACTGTTCTACCTAACTAAGGGTCTTTCTACCTAACTAAGGGTCTGGCTACTGGTGATAATCATGGTAAAAGTTTAAATGCTTAAAAGTAAAGCAGGAACATCACATGCATGTACCGAGTATAAAAGGAAAGTACAATAAAAATGATATGCGTAAAGAAAATCAGACAACAATAATTGTACATCCACAGATGATAGTTCAAGGAAATTTAAAGTGTCTTAATCTTCAAAGTTTTTAGTGATAATTGATATTTGGAAACCCAGATAAAATGTAGGACATAAGGAACTGGACTTCACCCAGGATGGATGAAAAGGTGGTACCCTGCCAGCGACACGAGCACTGTAACAAACGGGGACTTTCGTAGCTCCCCCTTTCGGGAGTGAGAATGTTGTTACTCCATTACCATATGGTGCATCATGAGTACACCATATGCCTCTCTAACCCTGCCAACTCCCCTTACCAGCTGTCAGGAGTGCAAGTGAGACACATATCAACTAGTCCAGTCCTTATGCTTACATTGTACATGTGTTTCCCCCCAGACCCAATGTCTGGAATCTCACCTACCTCGAGGTAGACCGAGATTTCCAGGTAATTGTTACGCTCAATTCCTCACCTCAATTATGGGATAATTCATTATTTCATTCATTTCGACAGCTTCATGTACCGCATTGACATCTCCCATGTCTTTCATAATTTCACAGATGTCGTGTTTCCACAACTACCATCGCGTCACAATTTCCACAAGAAGAGCATTCTACACTCTTGCACATTTATGCTCATGATTTCACAATAAAATCAAGTTTCATCCATTTCAAAATACAAAGAAATTCAACATGATGAGACACAAACTAACACACTTAGCACAAAATGGAATTACTAGAATTACTACAATTAACATAGTATTACTAAATTTACTAACATGGCATTACTAACATAATTAACATGAGCATGAACCAATTATTCTACTAGCATGACTTTGCTAAAATTACCAACATAATTAACATGCTGTTACTAAGTTTTTCTAACATGGCATTACAAACAAATTAACATGAGCACAAGTCAATTGCTCTACTAGCATGGCATTACTAAAATTACCACATAATTAACATGGTATTACTAAGTTTTCTAACATGGCATTATTAACAAATTAACATGAGCACAAATCAATTACTCTACTTTAATTTTACTACAAATTCTCGTGAGAATGAACCTTTTACTACCAATAACATAGCATGTCACATTGAACTTTAATCATACTACAAATTTCATACACAACCCTAAGATTGGTACACAATCTAGGGTGCTTAGAAATCTTACCTCAAAATGTCCTTCTTTCTTCTAGCTCTTATCCATGGTGAGAAGAAGCAGAGCCGACAACCAACGCTGGTGGTTTCTTCTCGATTCTCTTCTCGAACTGCCAGAGCATGTTCAGGATACCTGGAAGTTCCACCGCAGTATTGTTCATTATAAAGCTTGTGATGAACTGGTTGAAGTCAGGGGTCAAAAACTTTAAGATTATGTCCGTGCTCATCTCATTTTCAAGGACAAATCCTAGCTGGGATGCGTCCTCTATGAACCCGATCATCTTGATCACATGATCCTGGACAGGGCCCGTCGTCATCTTTGTCTCCCAAAGGTTGCAGGTGGCGTCGAATCTGGCAGCCCTAGAATGCTTGCCATACAATTCTTTTGTGTTCAAAAGCATACTCTGAACATCCATATGTTCCTGCTTTCTCGGCAGATCATTGTTCATTGAGGCCAGAGTAAGTCACCTGGCCTTCTCTGCATCCCTTTGCCACAGGTTGTACGACTCCTTCTCTTCATTGGTGGTATCTTCATTGGGCTTCTCCGGAGCAGTTTCTATCAGTACGTAACATATTTCAGCTAACGAGAGAACTAGCTTGATGTTCCTCAACCAGTCCTTGTAATTCGCCCGTTCAGCACATTTTTCTCGATAATGAACTTAAATCCTAACACCATACTGCATTTTAATAGAAGTTGAATTAGCATATGTTCTTATATAGTTTAAGAGGTTTTTATTGAACTATATCCTCCCACTATTTTAATGAACAGTTAAGCCATAATAATGAACAATTTATCATTTTTAAAATTTGTGGGAGAGGGATCCAACTACATTGAGCTTCACAACCTTGAGGAAACTCAACAAGTTGATCAGCTCTGTAATTGGTAGATGAACTATTCATCGATCACATCACATGTGACTCCCTATAGGTTTTTGCCCCTAGTCACTTATGATCTTGAGGAGACTCAACAAATCATAATGACTAGTCTAGTCGAACCCTTATTTTGATGTCCAGACTTAACTTACACCGACACTCGAGGAGACCCGACGCGGCGGTTTGGGTTAAGACCAGACTACATCATATGTATTATGGAATCGGTTTCTAAAAGAGACCATGTCATAGCTTGAGGAGACTCAACAACTATGACAGGCATCTTTCAGTCCCCTATTCTAAAAATAAGGCGGGCTACGATTAATCTTAAAGAAGATTTTTAGCGTATTAGATTAGATATAGTTGACAGTGTCACATAATCATGATTTGCATCCTTGCGGTCCAGTGAAAAACGGCCATGGATTTGACTAGGCCAGAATCATTATCTCCAGTCAAGCTTAGGATGATCCACAACACTAGTTAAAAAACACTAGACCGGATCATGATCCATGGAAGGAAAACTCACCATTCATATGTGTGCCATCAACTAAAGTGGCTTCATTAAAACTAGTTGAATCCTAAAATTCGAAATTATTAGGATTTGGTTAATAACTTTTATTAGAGTCCTTATCAACTATAAATATTTTTAAGTTTCAACGTGTTATCCTAATCATGTATTAGGATTTTAATAAATTCAAATTACAACAATTTAAAGTGTAGCCTTTTATTAGAATTATTATTAGAACGTTTAAAATAATAATCGTCAGAAAGGGCTACCCTAATCAGGAATTAGGAATTTAATTGTTGTAACAATTTATTAAAACATAGCATGTCAATCTAAAATTTAGCTCATAAGTTTTAGATGAATATTAATGGCTATCCTAATAGACTTTCTTGAATTATCACATAATGTGCAAGAAAATAGAATTACCATTAAAAACATGTCAACTAAATTTTATCTCATAAAATTTGCATGCAGACTAGCAACTTAAAAATATCACATAAAATTAAGTTATTATCTTTTAATAATTTTCTCATAATTAATTAACATGAACAACTGATTAAAATTTATCACATAAATTCTAGCATGCATATTTAAAAATTGTCACATAAATAATGTAAGAGCATCTAAAATTTTATCTTATAAAATAGGTTGTTCCATCTTTAACAATTATCGCATAAAGTTAAATCTAAATAATCACATCATTATGTTCTTAGCATGCATTTAAAATCATTGCAGTTTTTAGATCATAAATAGACCTATGCTCCGATACCAATATTAGTATCTCTCTGTTATCATTGCAACACTGTTAAGGCCCATCATCCATGGCAACTTAGACCCGTCACAAGATCCCTCACGAACTTGTTTTACGGCATGCCTCTCGACAACGCCCAACCCATCATAAGATCCCCATCTTGTCGGGACTTGGTATGGTAAGAGCGATTACTTCGGGTCAGCTCATAACTCGAGAACTCGTACTCAAGCTCAACAAGCTCTGATACCAATGTTGGGTTTTGAGGGACTCTTAGGGTATAATTCTACGCCCGTCCTATGTCGGACGGACGAAAGAAAAATAAACAGCATCAGAAAATTCGAATTATTAAATTATTTAATAAAACTCCCTAAGAATTTCAAAGACCCTAGCCATGATCTCTACTATCTTGTGGTGGGTCTGACCAGCCCCAAAATAGATCTAAATTACTGCAATGAAATAAATTAAAAACATTAAAAAGAACATACCCAGAACTTTGCTTCCGCAGAAAACAAAGCGTCGTTTTCAGCAACAGACTTTGGCCTCCCCCGAAGCTAGCCGCCTCCGCACCTCCGAACTGGTCCAGCCGAAGCGAACCAACACCGCACCTCCGAGACAATCACCCGTCGAAGAAAGTTTCACTTTGAGAGCGATCTGTGTCTTATACTTTGGATCGAATCCAATCCTCATCGTCATCTTGCTAAGACGCGAACGGAGGAACAGAAGAATTTAGGAGGAGAGAATAATATTTTTCTTGAATCGAGCGTGCTCAGAACTTTTCGGAGCTACTCGATTCAGAGACTTGGTGCAATTTTTTCAAGGGGTGTCGACACCTATTTATATAGAAGGCCGGACCCCTTGCTCATCTCACGAGTAATGTGGGATTATTTAATTAGGGGGAAATGTAGGATTAGTTTTGCCTTACAATAAAGCCCAACTTTAACCAATTTTCTCACCCTCACCGTTGAGCTTCGGAAGTGATACAACCTATCAATTCGAAGAGCTATGAACGGTGAACGCATTGAAAAAACGGCGATGAATTCCGACTTCATTTGACCCCTCAAACAATTGCTCAAAGTTGAGCAAAAAAAGTCACAAAACATTGGAAATTCGTAGCAGGCAAAAACATGCTAAGGGTTTACATTAATCGGTCCCACCTGCGGGTCCAGGCACGCTCGCCCACTCTGGACGGGCAGGCGGGCGAGGTCGAGCCAGAGCCCGCCTGCCAGGTGGGCTCTGGGTCGAGCCCGCCAAGGCTGGCTTGACCCACCCGCATCAGTAGGCGGGTCAGGCCCGCATCAGTAGGCGGGTCAGACCCGCCTACCTAGCGGGCGGGTCCAGCCCGCGAAGCGGGCTAGACCCTTCCCTTTGCAGGTGGGTTCAGCCCGCCTAGAGGGTTTGGACCTGCCCGCCCACACTGGGCTGGGCTAGAACTGGGCAAAAGCCCAGTTATGGCTTTTTGGGATGTTTCTTGAGCTCTACAGCTCTGATTGAGCCGATTTTCGAATCGTTGGAAAGCAGGGTTCGAATGGGACTATCCTAAGAACTCTTGTAACCTATTTCCATGCTTTTATTATGCAAAATATTCTTGTAAACATTTTACAATATATTTTCAACCATTTTGCATCATATGCAATAATCCCTTATAGCATTCTACTAATGCTAAAGTCGCAAACCTTTTGTGATATTATTAAATCCCATTTAATCTAAACTTATCATCACAAACTCTTTGTGACTTCAATTATTCTTGTATAACCGAGTGCACTCCTCCTGAACCCTTCTTATTACTAAGGCGCAAATCTCACTCGGTGTGAGACCCTACAGCCTGACCCTACTACAGATTGGGGCTCGAAACCCCTAGACGACAGTGACCACGAGCAGCAGGTGTCGCCCTTGTTTCAGCATCATAATTACGTGCTTGAGTCATTGACAAAAAGTGTCATCGGGATCATTCTAACTGTGTCAGTGATGAATACAGCAGTTATAGTCTCTTCGTCATAACTATGTCACTGCTTATCCTATGGTATGGTAAAATGTCAACCCTACTAGCTAGCATTAGTCAGTATACATCGGTCTTTGGTATGTCCATGTTGTACTTCCTACTACATACCCCGGCTGAGGTTTAGCACAAAGAACCGTACTAAGCCTGTGACACTAACTTCCCTTAACGAAAGAGACGAATCATATCTTAGTCAATACTTACCTCGTACGCTTCGTATTTCACCCAACCTAAAACCTTTCAATGAGTGAAGACTCGAGACTAGATCATAGATCTAAGTGACACCATTCACGCACAGGTTCGTACAATGACCTCAAGTCTAAAGGATCAACTAGCCTATCATCACTAGAGAGTTATCAATGACAGTTTATTTAAGGTTAGCCATTTGACAACTCTTAATTTGGGTCGTTCAGTGAACTCACTCTCCAATGAGCACCTGTGTCTCGTCTTCGACTTTGCCAGGTCGAATGATTATGATATCATCATTACCCTTTAGGATAAGATAAAGACACAATGGTCTATCCAATGTGCCGATATCCTTTTCTCGACACATCTATGACCATGAACGCTTTAAGACTCAAGTTCCTATCGGTCATTCACTTCCCACAATCGAGATCTGCATCTAGATATGTGTATGACCTTACTTTAAGTCTAAGGAAATTATCCAAGTATTTAATAAATGTATTAACCATACTAGGATAATAAGTACCATTTACATTTAAACAAGATGTATTCTAGGATAAATTGCCTCGAGTGCATATATCTTCCTACAAATTGAACTTCAGTCGTCTGTTCTAAAAGCTCAAGTAAGAGTCAATAAAAATGTTGACTTGAGTTGTACATATCAGTCGGTTGTAGAAGTTTGACCATATGTCTGGAGGTCATCCAGTGGCCTGTCGTGCCTTCATCAGTCGACTAAGGGAGAGCCAAAAACTCCAGTAAGTGTTTAAGGCATGGTGAACCTAAAGAGATGATATCTATGATAATCTTAAGGCTCACTAAGATGATTAAATGCATATGCATGAAAGTATGACCATCTATCAAGGGATTGCAATAATCCTAGAGTCAAAAAGGGAAATACAAGTAAATGAAATTACATGGATTGCATATTGCATCTCCTAGAGTTTGAGTCTTCAAGCACATGATACATAGATGCTCACCAACATCTCTAAGCTTTGGCACCTCTTGATGAGCTTCCCTTCATCAAGCTCCAAGCATTGGCATTGCTCCTCTAGATGTCCATCCATCATCATGCTCCAAGTTTTGGATTCATTAGATGATCTTCATGACTTCATCCAAGCTTGAGCACACCATCACTCTTGGAGGTCTTTAATATAACCATTGCAACATCCTTCAAGCATTATGCTTTGTCTCATTAACAATTAATCATTAAGATAAACTGAGACTAAAACATAAGATTGATTAGCACACTAACATAATGTATTAATCATCATCAAAACAATTTTAGTCTTGAACCCAAGAACTAACATGAAGCTCTACAGACCATTCAAAATAAAGAAACAAAAATCTATGTCCCGAAAAATATAAAATGTGATAATGAGATCCTGAAGATCCATCACATTCAAGAAACTGTTCAACAGTTATCAGGCATAGTTACTGACAACACGAGAATTTGTTAGATCACACATCTATGCTGTTAATAATCCAGCTAGGATTGACATACCCAAGAATGGATGCAATCCACCTGTAGCAGAAGTGGTTGTTCCTAAAAAGAGGCAGACCTCCAGGCTCCAAGTGTAACATTCCCAGAAAGAGGAAAATACCTGGAGGCCTTAAGTCAATACTACCATTGGGCAATGAGCTCATGTCCATACCCTCACCCCTCCTGGAATCCCCTGAAGTGGAAAATTCGGGAGAAATTGAAATGAAATTAAATGTTGTACGTACTGGAGAGGTGTTGGACAGAAAGAATACAATTGTCGACAATGTATTCACATATCATAATGCCACTTACATCACAGAAGCGATGTTAATTATATAATATCATTCCACAATCCGTTGCTAAAATACCAACATATAGATTGGCCAAATGTGGAACGAGGCAATAAAAGATGAGATGTACTCGCTTATGAAACGTGAAGTGTTCGGACCTTAAGTCCAGACGCCAAAAGATGTCAAACCTGTGGGCATAATAAGTATTGCATAAATAAAAATATAAGCACAAAATCGTACGCTATAAGGTATAGCCTATAGCTCAAGGACTTTTTTGCTGAAACTGGGAAATAAAGAAATTAAGATGAGCATGACTCACTTATATAAATGATGCATTAGATTCCCAAGTTATAAATTGCAAATACCTTACAATTTGGTAAATGAAATTTTGGATCTGCTGCTATTGGATGTTGTGACTGCATATCCCTATGGATATCTAAATAAAGATAAATTCCTCATTTTCTTAAATGTCTGAATAAACTTCAAGACGTCTATTCTATTGAATAAATAATAAAATATTGTACAACCAAGTGAATCCCTTGACAAATCAAGGATTCCTACTAAGGGTTGTATTTGCATCGTTATAAAGAGCAAAGAACATGATTTGAGATCATAGTTGTAAACAACTTAAATCTCATCGGATCTCCTGAACAGAAAACAGAAATATCTGTTCAAGCCTGACTATCAAATATAATATAAAAGACCTAGGCAAAATAAAATAAGGATGGCTTATAGATTTATTATCTAAATAAATAAAATCCTGTTACATTAAACTTCATACACCCAGATTGTGTTGAAGAAATTACAACAAGGACCATTTTCATCCAATAAGTATACCTATGGTAGTACGTTCACTGGATGTATAAAAATACCACTTCCATCAGCTGGAAGAGGGGATGATATTCTAGGTCATTAAGTCCTTTATCTAAGTGCAATCAGAACACTTTTAGCTTAACTGCACACATCTCGATATAGCAATTACAGTAAATTCACTAGCCAGATATAATAAGGCGCCTAAAAGCGCAACTGGACCGGAGTTAAGGATCTTCTGCGCATTGATTTGGGCTTACATTATAAACAATTATCCCACATGCTTATGCAGATGCAGGTTACATGTCCGACCCCTATAATGAGAAGTCACAAACTGGATACATACGGTATGACGACCATATAATGTAGATCTGCAAAGCGAACTATGAAGGCAACATCATCCTGTTATTTCGAGACCCTCACCATTCCAGAAACAAACCAAGAGTGTGTTAGGGTGCGACTAGTAGTACATCATATTCCAGTGACGACTTGGTAAAAGGCTGATGATTTGGAGCTGACCACATAGTCTGAAGACCAAGCCACATGCTTACCTCAAGTTTGAATAGACCACATCAAATGCAACAAAACAAAGCACACCTCTCCAGAGTGTTTGAATTTAGCAGCGTTTAATGTTGGTGATATTTGTAATCTCTATGTATTTTCAGAATGTTGTAAATAGGAGTGATGAAACCCACCTAAAAGATCTGAAAGCCTACGCGCTTGTACAGATCAAGGGGAGTTAAAAGGGAATTGTACTTTTTTTCTTAGCTATGAGTTTTCCCACATGGTTTTCCAAAGCCAAATGTTTTAACGAGGTAAATCTCATTAACTCAGGATCCTGAAGTATCAACCCACTTGTGATACTCATATGATGCTCAGAATCCAAAAGTATTTATGAGCAGAGTTCACACTTATGGCAGGATAATGAGGAGTATTATAAAGATATTATCTTGTGAGATGATGAGATTGTAATCTATTCAAAAGATTGTATCATATCCATGTATGAACTCTCTCCATCTCTCATAAATAAAGGCACGAGATCTCCCCTAGGATACACATTCACAACAATATTAGATTTAAATAACAATAATTTAATTTTATTGGGTTTGAATAATGATATTATTAGGTTTAAATAAATTAATTAAAATTAATCCAACTTTCGATTTTAAAGTTACATATAAAGCATAAAGCATGAACCCCATAACAATTTTTCACATGCAACTTTCTTAATCCATGCAAACACGAAAAAAGTCTCATGAAACCAACAATTTCTTCAACCACTACTTCTCAACCCATTTTATTTGTTAACAAATCAAAAATTTTACTATGCCAAAACTCATATTCCACGCACTCTCAAAATTTCAAAACTTTTAGTCAACGAACCCAACATCCTAGCTTTAAAAGGGGGTTGTCAGTCCCATGTTTATCCGTATTAAAAAAAGGTAAAAAGGGGAGGCATCTTGAACCACAAAGTTCAGTCACCTCTATTCCCCTCAAACTATGACTAATTGATTCACACATACCATTTATGTACAGATGTGCCATTCAAAAAGTACAAGTTTGCCAATAAAATTTTTTCGTCTTTGTACCCTCTTCTTTTCCTCTTCTGATTCCTCCCCTATCATCTTCATATTCTTCTCCGCTATCGCATTGCCAGCATCTCTCAACCCCTTTCTCTGCATCCTCATCCATCATGATGCTGCCCCCTTATCCCTCATGTTGCCTCTTAGTTGAAGAAGAAGAATCAAACTCATCATCATCACCAAAAATAACATCCAATCTAAAAGTATCTCCGTTGTTGCGGGGTAGAACTCGCGTATAATGAATTTGTATTATAGGGAACCAAGGACACGGTGGTTATGCTAATGACGGGATTAGGGTAGGCTATTTGACAAGTGGTTGATGGGGTAACGAGGCTAAACTTGTTGCAGAAGCAGACCACGGTATCGGATCCAGTGGGATGCAGCAAAGGGACCGTCCAGCCTAGGATGAGGGCGAGCACGGTCGATGGTGGCGAGCTGACCTGCGCAAGGAGCAACTCGTTAAAAGGGCCGGGTTGAGGTCCAACCCTTAGCCTCTCCGATGCCTAATTCATTAATAGGACTTAAAGCGGGGGCTAGGCACGCAGGTCGGACTGAGGGTGAGTCGACCGTACGTGATGATCTATGAGAGGAAGAACAAAGATATGGACGACCTTTGCTCTTGTGTGTGAGTAATAAGATTGAGAGTGAATTTGCCAACCTTTTTACCGCGAGAAGTGAATGGGTATTTATACCTGTTGGGGGTGGTTAGGTGAGGCTGATCTGTCATGCTGACTCGGCGTGCTGAGCTAGCCCTACTGTCAGCGGAAGCTTCGGACGAGGATGTCAGGGACAGGAGTGTCGGCCATGCTTTTGTCAGACGACGCAACGGCCAGGGGCGATTTCGTCAGGGTGTCAGGACCGAAAGTATTAAGTATCAGGGGGCGCAGCGGCCAGGGGGTGCTTTGCCAGACGGTCGGGCGGCGTTACTGTCAGTAGCGTCCTTTGTACCAGGTTGTTTGTCGCGTTCGATGTGCCAGAGAGTCGTTGGTGTGCGTCCAAGATGTGGCGCTACCGATGGGGTCGCCAGGTCGCCCGATCTCCGGGTCGCCTTGATGGTGTTCGTGGTACGGTGCTACTGACCCAGATCCTGGAGGAGTGCGGCTCTACCACCGACCATAGTAGGGTGCGCCCTTCCCTCGGTCCTGTCGGGCTCCGGGGTAACCGGGCGCTCTGTCGTGGGTGAGCTAAACGTAGTCTCTGGAGTCGCGGGATTGGCACCCTGGCGTTGGGCCCGTCGGCCTTCGTGATGGAGGAGGGACGTAAGTGGGGAGCTTGGTGATAGGGGATAGAAAGTCGGGCTATCACGATCTTTAGGTTGTAACAATTGCCCCAGCATTCGAGTTCGGGGCGGTCCCTCGGCTCGACTCGGATGGCGTATAACTCCCCCTTCCCGTCGAGAACAGCTCGGACCATGCTCCATGTCAGGGAGCGATGGCTATGGTCTCGGGGTTCCCGCCTTGATAGCCATTATTGCGATTTGAAGGGGTGGCGGGAATCGATGTGTCTTCGCCATTGGACGGGCGACGCGTGGTTGATATAACCGTTGCGGCAGACGAGGTGTAAGAGATGCATCGATGGATGCCGCGTGGCGACGCGACGACGGTCAGGATGGCCCGAGGGTTGCTATAAGTACAGGGGGGAGAAGATTGGTGGAAAGTTTCTCGCGATTTCTGTATCCGCTCTCGCTTCTCAGCTTCCAGTCATCGTTTACCGACGCTTTCACCGGTGCCTCTATCCGAGGTCTGCTTCCGGCCATCTCCTCATTTCGACGGATCGGTCAGGTGATTCCCCAGTCCGTCCGCCGATGGCTCCTTTCTTTGAGTGCGGCAATAGTAGTGTGATGAGGGGGTGGTAATGACAGACGAACTCCTTGCGAATGCTCCGATTTAGGCTGTATTGCCTGAGGCGGATCACCGACTGGCAAACTTGACGCAGGCTGATCAATCAGCCCGAGGGCCTTGGCCACCCGGTATTCTCCTTCTTGCGGGCCTCTAAGTAGACTTACCCCTATTTTTCTTCTTTTTTCTGCAGGTGAGGACACGATGCTTTTGCGGGAGGAAGTGCTGAGGGCGGCCGGGGTGAGGGTTACGAAGAAGACCGTCCCCGTGGATAAGGGCAAAGGCGCGATGTGCGAGGGAGCGCCCGCGGAGGTGGCCACCCAGGAGCGGAGGGACGAGGTTCCTACTACGGAGGGGGTGAATGAGATGCAGCAGGGTCTCAGACTTAATGCTCCTTCCCTTTGGATTGGTGCGGTTGCACCAGATGATTCGCCTGATCTGGACGTGGTCAACATCGTCCCCGCGGCTCCGGCCGTAGGCGTGGTGGACGGGAGGCAGCAGGGGTCCGTAACGGACGTTCCTTCCGCTGGAGCTGGGGGACAGTGTCTCGTGGCCCACCCCACCCGGAGATAGTCAGCACGGCTTCCCCGAGGGTTCTGACCTCAGGTAAGCACCGTAGGCCCCCTTCCACCGAGGTGTGGCCTTATGGAGTTCCCCCGTGGGAGATGGGGAGAGAAGCGTGCCCAGGTCGCGAGAGGGCGCTCGCTCACTTCAAGCTGACGAGGGCCGAGGTGGAGGCCCTGCCTGACGAGGATCTTCACCGAATGCCCTATCGGGTGAGCCAGGAGGAGTCGGTGTTTGAGTACACTGGGGTTGCGGCCCGGTTGTCAGAGTATCTCGTGCTGCCACAAGATCCCGAATCTTTGATTCATGTGGGTACGGAGCGGTTGTGCGATACCGCTGTGTGGTATATCATGCAGGTGGGTCGAACTGTAACTTACGTTCCAGGTTATGTTCTTAAGCGTGCTGACTGGGTCGGGTTTCTTTGGTAGGCGACGGCGGCGGCGGCGGCGGCGGCCCTGCAGCGCAATACCTGCGTAGCCACGGTTCGGACTTCCCTGGATAAGGTGAAAGACGATCTCCAGGAGGCGCGGAGCCAGTTGCGAACGAGGGAGAAGGATCTGGATCTGGTCATTAGGCTCCTGGAGCTTGATGTGTCGCGGATCGGCTTTTTAGAGGCGCGGGTGGCCAGGCTTGCTAGCCAGCTGGAGGGGGAGGAAAGAAAGGGGGTCTTACTCGCCCGCCACCTTGAGGACGAAAAGGCACGGGGGGATCTACTCGCCTGCCAGCTGGAGGAGGAGAAGGGGAGGAGGGGCCCAACTCGCCCATTGGCTTCGGGAAGAAGAGGAAATGCGGAACGATATTCTGAAGAGGAACGCCGAGGCGGTGCCCGGGAGAAAGCATGTGATCGACGTTCAGCCGAGAAAACAACCCGAGCTGAAGAACAAGGAGGAGGTCATCCCGAGGAAGCAGCTAAAGGGCAGGGTGGTCGTCGGCCGGGGTGCGTTCAACGCCGCAGTCCGCCGTTTTCTAGATGAGGAGTTACTCCTTATGATAGCGGAGGCAAGGGAAGCAGGTGTCCTTCGAGGGATGGAGAGGATGAGAACCCGGATGGCGAACCTGTATCCTGGATTGGCGGTTGATTTTGTACGGCCTATTTTGTGTTGTAATGCGGGCAGGATGAAGGATTGCTTATGAAGTACTTTTTTGTTTTTATTCAGTAGTTGGTCTTCCTGTTTCGCGCAAGATCGTGTGGTGAATGCCCCCAACATTCCCGCTAGGACGAGCGCCGGGCTGAGGAGTGGGGGGAAGTTGTGACAAAGAAGGTGTGTATGTTTTCGGGAGCCCTGCGCGGATGGGCTGAGCTGATGCTTGCATCCGTGTGAGTCCGTGGATGTATTCAAGCCTGTCCCCGACCTCTTGGTTGGAGTGCATCGAGGCGATCCGTTGGACGTAGCCCGCTTTGTTGGATCGGATGTTGGTGGGGTAGTTGCCTAGTCCAAACGAAAGGAAAAGGTAAGGATATGTTTCGAATTTCCCGCCTCGAATCGCCGCCGAATCGCAGAGGTCACATCGGATTAAAGATGGGCGGAAATCGAAGCGTCCCAACCATTCATCGAGAGGCACGTGGGGGGACGTGACAGGAGGCGTCAGGCCGCCTGGATGTGTGACACGTGGCCGGATGCCAGTGGTTGAGATCGGAGGGCGGATGCCTATAAGTAGGAGTGGGAGTTGGTGCGTGAGACTTTCTTGCTTCCGAGTTTCCCAGAGTAGGTTTTCTGAGTTCAGGCGATTGCCTTTGAGGGGGCCAAGTTTGTTGCCGGAGTTGGTGCCATATTCGCATCCGCCGTCGACGCTATAGCGAGTAATCAGGAGGTATATTTCTTATCTTTTCTCAGGTATGGTTTCGTCATCCTCAACCTCGTCGTCGGGGTCATCGTGTAGTGGTGAAGCCGGTCCCGCGGAGCTGGTAGGCAGAGTGTCGTCGGGGGGGCGTTGCCATGCCGTGGTTGGGAGCGGGAACCCGAGGAAGGGGAAAGTGGTTCTGGTGTCCAGGATGACATCAGTTGCGCGAGCCGTCGCGACCGTGGTTGGAGACGGGGGTGTGCCTACCGAGATAGCCGGTCAGAGGTCTGAGGCACAGACGGACATTGTTCCCAAAGTGCGCTCGGAGTATGTCAGGTCGCCCTGTGAGGTCCGCCTGCCAACCACCTCAGAGAGAGTATGCTTTCCCCAGGTCGGTGAGATAGGGGTCTACGTAGCGTGCTTCGACCAGGGTTTGCGGTTCCCTCTCCATCGGTTGTATCTCGAGATTTTAGACTTCCTCGGTCTGGCATTCTTCCAGTTGATGCCGAATTCCGTCAGTGTGATAGTTGGGTTTTTGGTTCTGTGTTCAAGGATCGACGTCAGTCCGACCCTCCCTTTGTTCCGCTACTTCTTTGTGGTCAGGAAGTTGAAGTCCCATTATTATTTATCGGCGAGGAGGAACCATCCTCTCATATGGGGGCTGCCAGGGAAAATCAAGGGATGGAAGAAATCGTTCGTGTTTATCTCTGTGCCCGCCGACATGAGGGTAAAGTCGGACTGGGGCGTGCTCAATCCCGAGGTGAGGGAGAAAGTTCGCATGAGCGGAGTTGAAGCGGGGTGGGCGGCTAGGCTGGAGGCAGTTCCAGAGGAGGATAGGCAGTATGCTTGCCTTTCCCGGCCAGAGCTGATTGCTCGGCATATTTGGTCCGAAGGTAAGTCCGGTATTGCGGCGTCTATTTGTAGCTTGCTCACCTTAAACTCCTTCTTTTTGGCAGATCCGACGATGAGCATTCCCATCTAGGACCTGGACAGGATGGTCGAGCAGATGCCGATTGAGGAACAGGGGGCCAGCGGGCCCGTCGCACCATCTGTTATCAAGGGTCACAAGAAGAGGTCGAGGCCGAGTGAGGGGGAGAGGAGCAAGAGGGCCGAGGGGGGCCATTGGTCGGAAGAAGAAGAGACCGACCGTCGTAGAATCCGGTTCTGGGGATCCGTTGACGGTGTCGGAGGCGCCAATATCCCTGAAGCCATCGACCTCGACGCGCTAGAGGAGCAGAGCCATACGGTCGATAGGGCGCCTTCGGGTGCGGGCGGAAGCATCGCTCGGGCTGCCACGGCGTCGGCCCCAGTCCTACGGGGGTCCCCAGGGGGGTTTCGTAGGATCAAGCTCTGCAGATGGCTCGGCCCCCGAGGCAGCCTGGCCTTATAGTTGTCCTCGGTACGCCCTGGAGAAGCCTGCCCCACCCAACTGCGAGGAGAAGTTGGCGACGTTTCGGTCGAAAAAGGCCGAAGTTGAAAGGATTCCGAAGGATGACCTCCTGAAGGCGACCTACCGAGTGGGGAGGGGGGAGTCGGTTTTTGACGAGGCAGGCGTGTCAGCGAGGCTTGCCGAGAATTCTCAGTTGCCCCGGGATAGGGAGTCCTTGGCGCATGTGGGCTCATAAAGGTTAGGAGCCACCGTGGCCTGGCATCTTGCGCATGTGTGCTAACGAGATATGCAGGTGGTACCTTGGGGATTATCATTGTCGGGCTTGACTCTCTTTTTTGTGTGCGCAGGCTACTTCTGTGATGACCGCTCTTCAGACCGGACCCCGACTCTCGTCGCGGCCGATATCATGGTGGCAAGGATGAAGGTGGAGCTCAACCAAGAGAAGGCCCGGTATGCCAAACTGAAGAAATCATTTGCCGACCAGCGGATGTCAATCCGGGAGTACCAGGGACATGTGGCGGATCTGGATAAGCGGATCATAGACGGATGCACCCGTGAGTCTGAACGAGAGTGAGAGGCCGAGCTGAGCATGGCCAGGGTGGCCGATTTGAAGATGCAGCTGACCGCCGCGAAGGAGGAGCTGTTGGGCATGCTAAAGGAGTTCCAGAAATATCAGGTAACGACCTTCGTCCCCAAGCTGGCTGAGGCCAAAAGGAAGGCTCGTAAGGCGGGCAGGGAGGAAGGACTGCGGAGGGGCATTAAGCTGGGCCGGGAGGAAGGGAGCGAGGCGTGCCTTTGGAGGATTATGGGGAGGGCCCGGAATCTCTATCCCTCGCTAGAAGTTGATTTCGAGGCTCTGGCGGCCTCCGAGGGGGAGGAAGAAGAGGATGAGGGAACCCCCGAGATTAGCGCGGCCGTACCGGGAACTGGAAGGCAAGGGTTGGGTAATGCTCCGCAGGATGGTCGCCATGATGGCGAACGTGCGGACCCGTAGGGAATCGCGTAAGGGAATCTTTCCTTGCGTCGCTTTTTGTAGTAAAATAGGGGGGAACTAAAGGAGGGCCCATTTTGTAGGTTTGCCCCTCTTCTTTTGTAACAATTCGTACTTCATGAATAGAAGTTGATCCGTAGTTATGGACTGTATAAATTTACGCTATGCCCGTGCCATCAGACCAGGATCTAATGTTCATGATACGTGGTGATCCACATCAGTGGCGGATGGGCGAGTGTGCAGCTGGACCTATGTCTGCCGGTTTGGGTGGCTGAGCTCCGCGAGCTCGCCCCGTGGTTAGGTAATGATCGTAAATAAGTTAACTTTTCATTGGGGTGGGCTCGTGCAATTTTTCCTGCCTCGTTTTTATTCCTCTCAGTGGGTGTATTCCATCACCATTTTACAAGGGGTCTCGATAAGGTTTACAATAATGGGTCTAGTGCGACCCAATTCATGGGAGGGCTGGGACGTTGTTTTATCCAGCCGTACACGGCATCGGGATGAGCGGGCTCCTGTTTGTAGGGTGGCTAACGTGCGTTTATATTTCATATATTCACGCACATTTTCTTCCGTGGTTTTCCGCTATTTTCCGCCGTCTTGTATTCGTTTTCTCGTGTTTTCTTATTTTCTTTCACTTTTCCGTGTTTTTGTATGTATGTAGGAAATTTCCAGTGTTGGGGACGTAAAAAGAAGATATAATGAGTCCCCAGAGCAACGGGATGAGTCACGCGCGATCCAGAGGGCCAAACGACGAATAAATCCATATTTCAGCCCTCAACCGATCGGGTGGACATAGCCACCCGATCGGTTGATGCATGCGTATCCTACCCGGACGGCAACTAAAGAAGATTAGCAGCTCACCCGACCGGTTCCACGATCGGGTGAACCGACGAAACTCTCTGTCTGAATGTGCTGAATTCCAACCGATCGGGTGACATCTTACCTGATCGGGATGTCACCCGATCAGTTCATCTGTATCCGGTTCTCCCAAAAGACGACCCGGAGAGCTCAACCGATGACCCGCCCTCTCCAACCGCTCGGGCAGTGCGCCCGGTTGAAGATCTTCAAAGCTCTCACCCGATCGATTGACTCATCAACCAATCGGGTGGCGATTTTTCTGCGGGTTTAGACCCGAACCATTAGGGTTTCGAAGTGGGGCTATAAATACACGAGGTTGGCCGACTGAAAGGGGATCTTCTTCAGTTTTTTAGGGTTTTTTCAGCCCCATTGCTGGGGGGCTTAGGTTAGTTTAGATTAGGTCTTTTGATCAAATAAATCTTGTATTGGATTGAAGATTCAAACTCAAGATAAGTATTTCTTTGTCTTATTTTCCATTATTTTGTATTGTTTTCATTTTGCTCAATGGTGAATGTGTGTTTGTCATTTTTATTGCTTTCTTTTATGTTCTTCACCATTGAGTAGCTCTTGATGAACCCTAATACAGGTTAGGGTAGGATTGATGCTTGGAAAACTAGGTTTGACTTGATTGCATGGCATGTGTTTGATGAATTGTGTCAATGGGGATTTCTAGCAATCTGGGTCCAATTCGTACGGCAACACACTAGTTGTGTTGGGGATTGGGTTCCGATGTCTTGTCCAGTCAAGATCTGCTTTGATGTATTGCTAGAAATCACATTCGACCTATTTGGCCATTAGGGTTACACGGGGGTGTTTTATTGTCATTGGCGGAAAAAAGACCGCCTCTGACCATCGGGCCAAGGGGAAATAAACTTGGCGGTTAACTCCCTAGCCACAGCTCACACCCCTAGTGTAGACATTGAGTCCTCACGCGTGGGAACGGCTTGGACGAAGTGTTGGGAGTTATCATTGTGGCCTTAATGCTCCCGGTTTCGGAAGGTGTTAATGGACATGGGAATGCCCACCGTTCGGAACCGGGTAGGCCTAGCGTACTAGGCACCGACCGGAATATCGGGCCACGGATGCTAGGTACCACCTTTTGGGACAATGTCTCACCATGGGTCAAGTCAAATGCCAAGTGTCATGAATGCTCTAGCCCGTGTTAGCGGGGATTCATTTCGTGTCTTTTTATTTCTTCTCTTTATTTCTACATTCCCACCTATATTATCCGCATAGCTAGCACACAACCTAGACGAGGCTAGTAGCCATTCAAGCCATCCACCTCCCTGAGTTCGATAAACCCGCACCCTACACTAACCGTGCACTTGCGGTAAAATGACACCGCGCCCAAACCGTAAACGGGGTGCCGGTCAAGTTTTTGGCGCCGTTGTCGGGGAGGCGTTCGGTTTGATATTAGCTTAGCTTGGGTTCGTTAGACTACGCATATAAACACCAAAAAAAATTTAAAAGAAATTTTTTCCCCCACCATTATATTATCTTTTTGTTATTCTCTTGTGCTATTGACGCTCCTCTCTAGTTTTCTTATTTTTGTTGTCCAGGTATCTTTGATATTACCATGTGGAGATCAAATTTCGATGCTCAGATGGGAGGATACGATCCTTATTCAGTTGTGGTTTGTGAGACTTGTGGGATGGTTGGGCACATGTATTATGATTGCCCATTTACGCTTGAGAGCATCCCCCTACACCAAGGCCATACATTTTCCCACAACCATTGCCCAAACACCTCACATCCATTTCCTCAACCTTATATCCCTCCACCAACACAAGAAGAATCAAGCCTCGTGTCTCTCCTTGAAAGTGCCATGTTTAACCAAGGCCAATTATTACAAAACTTCATGATACCAATCACCGAGCCTACACCAAGGAGAGGGGATGAAGGAGAGGATATACCCACTTTCATGGTTGAGACCACCATCTCATCGGCCCCCATAGACAAATCTTATGCCGATACCCCATTTTTCCAACACTACCACTTGGATGACGAAGCATTTTTTGATGGTGATAGTGAGGATGTGGAGATGTCTCTAGGATTTGTGGGAGAGACTTCTCATCTTGATTTGGATACCCCACATGAGTCCTACGAGGGCACCGAGGAGACCACAGAGCTTATGCATACCGACGAGGAGGATGTGTGTGAGGACACGGACACCACGGCAACATACGAGTGGTCCGCTCCACATCCACCTCCACTGTCATCTCTGTTGATGCTTCTTCCTTGGTCTGTGGTCAACCACGAGGATGTCATTCAGGACATCGGGCAGATGGTGGAGCATGAGCATATCGTCGAGGAGGATGTGCATGAGGGCTTGGATACGATGGTCCACTCCATGGAGCCCGAGTCACATCTACCTTTACCGTCGCTCTCCACTTCTTCTGCGGCTGAGCATATACTTGAGCATATTGCCCCTATTCAGGGAGATTTTCATACTCACTCTCACTCCACATTTAAGTCTCGGTTTTCACATCCTATTCCTTTAGACTTATATATTTTTGACACACCATATCTCTCGCAGGACACAGAATCGACTTCCCTTGAGGTATGCTGCGGTGTGTCACCACCTGGAGAGCAACTTCACATGGAGAGCGGGGATTTGATCGTCGCTAGCACAGAGGATAGCATACCATTTCTAAGGAGTGTTCGCCACATTTCATATATTTTACGATCATTTAGCGACGACTATCTCTGGGATACATTTATTTTGGGAAATAATTTCTTGCCATGGACTAATGCACCTCGTCCTTTGCAGGTCACATGTGCACATCTACGAGGGATGCTTGGAGGTGCATTGATTGGGTCCATTGGCACACGCAGCACAGCGCTTCTGGCGGATCCACAGAAGGAGCAGTTAGAGCAACTACTTGCCCCACTTCAGATCTTGGATCTGCCTATGCTCAGGTGTATCCTAATCCAGTAGTGTAAAAATTTACCGCTTTTTAGTTTAGATTTGAATAATCTCGTCTCCTCTCATTAGCGAGGGGAGCGTATCCAGGATTTGCTTTTGCATCATAATAACCCATCATGTCGTGCCATTCTATCACTTCTACCGCCCACACCCCACATCCTCTTCCGAGGAGAACGAGCACACTGTCTCTCCTGCACTCTTATTTCTTTTTTTTCCGATTTTCCCCTAGCATATCTCTACATCTCCATTGATCATATCATTTTGCTAAGCATTGTCATGTTCAGCTTGGGGGAAATCGACTTTTGTGTGCATGTTTTCGTGTGTCGTTGTCGTGTTTTGTGTCTTTGAGTCCTTCGTTGCGTTTTATATCTTTTATTTTGTATGTTTCTTTTTCTTTATTTTTCAGTTTCGTTCGTGTGTTTTTCGTGTTTTTCATATTTTTTTGTCAGTGTGTAACTCCCCCCATTTTCATTGCCCTCCCGTATTCACTACTATTGCATTGAGGACAATGCAAGTTTCGGCTTGGGGGGTCACACTTTGTGCGTCATTTGTGTCTTTTTCTTTGTCTTTGAGTCGTTTTTTCTCGTGTTTTTCTTTTTCTTCTCATCTTTTGTTCTCTCTCTCCTAGAGATGCCCCCATATGATGAATTGCCACAGAAACACACACACACACACACACACTTAGCATAGCTACGATGATCACATTCACTAACCCTAGGAAGCTGAGTCCAATTGCATTTCATGCTTCGTGGGTTCACTTTGCTTTTATTTGAGTCATGAGTCGTGACTAGCTAGGTGGCGTGCTTCTACTTTGTGATGTTGTTTTATATACCTATCCTTGGTTGACCCCTAGATTATCACGCCTCGATTTGAATATGCGGTATTTGTTTCTCATGTCTGCTTCTGCATGCTATATATATATCGTATACTTCATTTCGCATGTGTTGGGTTTCCACAATTAAGGACTAGGATAACCCATTTAGCCCATGCTCTAATTAGCAAGAATAGTTTCCTTTGCCCAAGTGTTTAGATTCCGATTTCTTTTTTGTTTTACTTGGTGCAAATCCCCTCGTCGTGTGCCGTTCTCCCACTTAGGAGAGTACACATGTATATATCCCAATATCCAAAAATCCAAAAAAAGAGAGAAAAGAAAAACCCAAAAAAGAAAAGAAAAGAAAAAAGAAAAAATATGTATAGCCAAAAATCCAAAAAAAATACAAATACCCAAAACCCAAAAAATTTCAGTGTGAATATTTTTCCTTATCTACCGAGAATAAAGGGAAGGCGAGAATTTGCACCGAGTGTTCTACTCCACATCATCTCAACCCCCACCGTTTTCGAAAACACTTGGCTTAGGAACTTTTTAGCTATTATCTAGGCTATAGTATGGTGATTTCCTTAACCCTAGTTGTGGAGTCCCTGACGCATGATATGTTTCGATTCTTGCTCTATTCTCATGCATGCTTGAGCTATGTATTCACCGCTTAATTCAAATCGAATCGATATTTGGGTAATTTCTTGGATTTGTGTCTATGGAGCTTATTGCACATAGTAGATAGTGACACCGACTGCTAGCACACGACCACACTCTCTCGTGCTTCACCGAGTGGGCCCACGTCACTTGTCTGGACTCGTATTCCTTGGTTTAGTGATGTGATTTGGCATCTGTCTGCTTGGTGTGTCGTTTTTGGTTTTGTTGGCCCTGACGGGCGATTTAGGATTTAGAGTTCTCTTCTTTCTCTCTTTCTCTCTATTTTCTCGCTCCGGGCTCCTACTCTCACTCGTCTTCCTCGAGGATGAGGAAGGGTTCAGCTTGGGGGATTTTGACGTACGTTTATATTTCATATATTCACGCACGTTTTCTTCCGTGTTTTTCCGCTATTTTCTACCGTCTTGTATTCGTTTTCTCGTGTTTTCTTGTTTTCTTTCACTTTTCCGTGTTTTTGTATGTATGCAGGAGATTTCCAGCATTGGGGACGTAAAAAGAAGATATAATGAGTCCCCAGAGCAACAGGAGGAGTCACGCGCAATCCAGAGGGCCAAACGACGAATAAATCCATATTTCAGCCCTCAACTGATCGGGTGGACACAGCCACCCGATCGGTTGATGCACGCATATCCTACCCAGACAGCAACTAAAGAAGAGTAGCAGCTCACCCGATCGGTTCCACGATCGGGTGAACCGACGAAACTCTCTGTCTGAATGTGCTGAATTCCAACCAATCGGGTGACATCTCACCCGATCGGTTCATCTGTAGCCGATTCTCCCAAAAGACGACCCGGAGAGCTCAACCGACGACCCGCTCTCTCCAACCGCTCAGGCAGTGCGCCCGGTTGAAGATCTTCAAAGCTCTCACTCGATCGGTTGACTCATCAACCAATCGGGTGGCGATTTTTCTGCGGGTTTGGACCCGAACCATTAGGGTTTCGAAGTGAGGCTATAAATACACGAGGTTGGCCGACTGAAAGGGGATCTTCTTCAGTTTTTAGGGCTTTTTCAGCCCCTTTGCTGGGGGGGATTAGGTTAGTTTAGATTAGGTCTTTAGATCAAATAAATCTTGTATTGGATTGAAGATTCAAACTCAAGATAAGTATTTCTTTGTCTTATTTTCCATTGTTTTGTATTGTTTTCATTTTGCTCAATGATGAATGTGTGTTTGTCATTTTTATTGCTTTCTTATGTTCTTCACCATCGAGTAGCTCTTGATGAACCCTAATACGGGTTAGGGTAGGATTGATGCTTGGAAAACTAGGTTTGATTTGATTGCATGGCATGTGTTTGATGAATTGTGTCAATGGGGATTTCTAGCAATCTGGGTCCAATTCGTACGGCAACACACTAGTTGTGTTGGGGATTGGGTTCCGGTGTCTTGTCCAGTCAAGATCCGCTTTGATGTATTGCTAGAAATCACATTCGACCTATTTGGCCATTAGGGTTACGCGGGGGTGTTTTATTGTCATTGGCGGGAAAAAGACCGCCTCTGACCGTCGGGCCAAGGGGGAATAAACTTGGCGGTTGACTCCCTAGCCACAGCTCACACCCCTAGTGTAGACATTGAGTCCTCGCACGTGGGAACGGCTTGGACGAAGTGTTGGGAGTTATCATTGTGGCCTTAATGCTCCCAGTTGCGGAAGGTGTTAATGGACATGGGAATGCCCACCGTCCGGAACCGGGTAGGCCTAGCGTACTAGGCACCGACCGGAATATCGGGCCACGGACGTTAGGTACCACCTTTTGGGGCAATGTCTCACCCTGGGTCAAGTCAAATTCCAAGTGTCATGAATGCTCTAGCCCGTGTTAGCGGGGATTCATTTCGTGTCTTTTTATTTCTTCTCTTTATTTCTACATTCCCACCTATATTATCTGCGTAGCTAGCACACAACCTAGGCGAGGCTAGTAGCCATTCAAGCCATCCACCTCCCTGAGTTCGATAAACCCGCACCCTACACTAACCGTGCACTTGCGGTAAAACGACACCACGCCCAAACCGTAAACGGGGCGCTGGTCAGCGGCTCTCCACCTTTTCGGTTGCTCGTTGCATTCCTTCTGTCCTTCTGTCTGCATAGGGTTGGGAGCGGAGTACTGGTCCGGATCGCCTGCGGAGAAGCTGAGACGCCATGACTCGTCATTTGGGTTCATCAGGGATGCAGCCTTGCTGTGACCTGTGTCGGGGTGAGCGAATCCCTGTCTGCAGGCCGGCCTTCCTTCCCCTCCATTGCTTTGTCATATCTAGCCCCACCTTCGTTGTGCTGAATGGTTGCGAGGCCTCTCCCGGGGATCCGTACATCGAAGGGAAACCCGGGAGGAGGCTGTGAACGAGGTGGAGGTGGGGAGGTCGCCTCCTTGGGGTGTTCTCCGGCAGCCTGGCCTCAAGGGGAAGGTCGGGGGCGAGCATGTGGGTCGTTAGGAAGTGCGTTGGTGGAGACCTACGAGCCCGGAGCGGCTTTTGCCTTTCCCGCCGACGGGGATCGGTAGGGAGCGGATGCCAACCTTCCACTGTTTCATCTGGTACAGGGCAGATGGAGGAGTGGAAGGCGGGGCTCCCCACGTGAAAAGGGGAATAGCCCATCGGCGATCCGTATGTAAGAGGAATAGCCCATCGGCGTGGCGGGCCGTTGGGAGGCGGGCCCGCGGAAGCCGATGCGTCCAGGCAGAGGCCAGAATGCCCAATGGGGTGATCTGGCAAGGCTGCCCCATGTCTCCGGTTCTCGGCCCGGAACGCCTGCGCTTGTCGTACGTCGGAGGGGGGTGGTCCGGCAACATGGCTCCAGTTTTCCTGCCGCAAGTTGTCTAAGGGAAGTTGGAGACCGGTGGCCGGGCCGTCCCTTGGGTAAGGGGAGTAGTCCATCGGTGGTCGTCGTGTGGAAGCGAGCGCCCATCGGGGGGGAGGGATCCATTGGTGGCCAGTGGCCTCCCTTTTGTTCGGGCGAGGCGTCCCGGCCTTTTCATACCTGGGGGAGGGGACGGAGATCGGTTCCCATGCTTTCTTACTCCTCATCTTCGAAGGGGAGAGGGGGTATTTATAGAGGGATTTTGTTGACGGTTTCCTCCTAGTTAATGCGATGAGCTGGCATCATTAATGGGCTCCTCAGAATCACATCCCTTGGGAACCGTTTTTTCCAGGTGGCGCCTGATGCGATTCGTCAGCCCTGGCCTCTCGGGGGCTTGTCGTCATTAATGGTACGTTTCTCGAGCGTCCTTTCATATCGACGAGTCGCATCGAGGGCATGCTTTATCGGGACCCGACGTTGTCCAACTGTTCTTGGCCCACGTGGGGCATGCCTCGGCCCGCGTGTCCTTGTCCTTTACCCAAGGTCCGAGTTTTTGAGGATCATAGGTCTACTCGGGGGGATGGTAAGCGAGTGGATATCTCCATCTTTAGTTTCTCCTCGGCTTCGGATGGTTGGACCTTGTCAGACCTCTGGTCGTAGGACGGCAAGGGTCAGCCCTGCCCCAGAGGTCTTGTGGAGGGAGCGAGCGCGTAGCTCGGCTCGTGCCCTTCTCTGGTTTGGGTGGCGAGGGTTGGCCATGCCCCAGAGGTCTTGAGGGGGGAGCGAGCACGTAGCTTGGCCCGTACCCTTCTCTGGTTTGGGCAGCGAGGGTTGGCCCTGCCCTAGAGTTCTTGAGGGGGGAGCGAGCGTGTAGCTCAGCCCGTGCCCTTCTCTAGTTTGGGTGGCGAGGGTTGGCCCTGCCCCAGAGTTCTTGAGGGGGGAGCGAGCACGTAGCTCGGCCCTTGCCCTTCGCTGGTTTGGGTAGCGAGGGTTGGCCCTGCCCCAGAGTTCTTGAGGGGGGAGAGAGCACGTAGCTCGGCCCTTACCCTTCTCTGGTTTGGGTGGCGAGGGTTGGCCCTGCCCCAGAGTTCTGGAAGGGGGAGCGAGCGCGTATCTCGGCCCGTGCCCTTCTCTGGTTTGGGTGGCGAGGGTTGGCCCTGTCCCAGAGTTCTGGAGGGGGGAGCGAGCGTGTAGCTCGGCTCGTGCCCTTCTCTGGTTTGGGTGGCGAGGGTTGGCCCTGCCCCAGAGTTCTGGAGGGGGGAGGGAGTGCGTAGCTCAGCCTGTGCCCTTCTCTGGTTTGGGTGGCGAGGGTTGGCCCTGCCCCAGAGTTCTTGAGGGGAGCGAGCGCGTAGCTCGGCCCGTGCCCTTCTCTGGTTTGGGTGGCGAGGGTTGGCCCTGACCCAGAGTTCTTGAGGGGGGAGCGAGCGCGTAGCTCAGCCCGTGCCCTTCTCTGGTTTGGGTGGCGAGGGTTGGCCCTGCCCCAGAGTTCTGGAGGAGGGAGCGAGCTCGTAGCTCGGCCCGTGCCCTTCTCTGGTTTGGGTGGCGAGGGGTTGGCCCTGCCCCAGAGTTCTGGAGGGGGGAGCGAGCGCGTAGCTCGGCCCGTGCCCTTCTCTGGTTTGGGTGGTGAGGGTTCGCCTTGCCCTAGAGTTCTAGAGGGGGAGCGAGCGCGTAGCTCGGCTCGTGCCCTTCTCTGGTTTGGGTGGCGAGGGTTGGCCCTGCCCCAGAGTTCTGGAGGGGGGAGCGAGTGCGTAGCTCGGCCCGTGCCCTTCTCTGGTTTGGGTGGCGAGGGTTGGCCCTGCCCCAGAGTTCTGGAGGGGGGAGCGAGCGCGTAGCTCGGCCCGTGCCCTTCTCTGGTTTGGGTGATGAGGGTTGGCCCTGCCCCAGAGTTCTGGAGGGGGGAGCGAGTGCGTAGCTCGGCCCGTGCCCTTCTCTGGTTTGGGTGGCGAGGGTTGGCCCTGCCCCAGAGTTCTTGAGGGGGGAGCGAGCATGTAGCTCGGCCTGTGCCCTTCTCTGGTTTGGGTAGCGAGGGTTGGCCCTGCCCCAGAGTCTTTGAGAGGGCGGGTATTGGGCCGTCGCCTCCCCGCAGCCTCTATATTCGGACGGGTATTGAGCCGTCGCCTACCCCGCATATGGCGCTCCGGTTTGGGTGGCGAAGCTTCGTAAGCTTGCCCCGGAGGTCTTCACTGGAGGGGGAGCAGGGGAGTTGGCCTTGCCCCAGAGTTTGGAGGGGGGAGCGGGTGCGTAGCCCGGCCCGTGCCCTTCTCTGGTTTGGGTGGCGAGGGTTGGCCCTGCCCCAGAGTCTTTGAGAGGGCGAGTATTGGGCCGTCGCCTCCCACAGCCTCTATAGTCAGACGGGTATTGGGTCGTCGCCTACCCCGCATATAGCGCTCCGGTTTGGGTGGCGAAGCTTTGTAAGCTTGCCCCGGAGGTCTTCACTGGAGGGGGGATCGGGCGTATAGCCAAACCCGCGCCCTTCTCCTCGGAGTTCTTTATGCTAAGCTGAAACTTTCAAGTGGAGAAGGCCAGATTTGAAAATTCGAAGGAAAAAAAGCGTTTCATTAAAGGCTTATAAATGCAGGTAACGTTTTATTAGGTGCTCCGCATTTCTCGGATGGGCCAACTCGCTCCTGTCGAGGGTCGTTGGTTGCAAAAGTCCTCTCTCTCAGAGAGGAGGTCGATCGGCATGGCCTGCTCCGTACCCTTGTGCTTGGTTGACCCCACATAGCAGCTCCTGGATAGCTTCTGGCTCCCTCGCACTACCCCACTCCCCGCGGAGTTTGGAACTTTACCATCTGATGGAGCAGGCTGGGAAGCGCTTCTATGGCTGTCATGTATGGTCTCCCTATGATTCTGTTGTACGTCGATGCGATATCGACGACAACGAACCGCGTCATGCGGGTGACGACCCTGGGTTCCTCTCCGAGTGACATCGGCAGGGTGATTACCCCCACAATAGGAGTCGAGTGACCAGTGAAGCCGACGATTGGCCCAGAACAAGGTCTCAGGTCCGCCTGCCCCAACCCCATCTTCTCCATCGTCGACATGAATATGATGTCGCAGGAGCTCCCAGTGTCGATCAGGAGGCGGCTAATAACGGTCGTCCCTATCTGAGCCTCGATGACAATGGCGTCGTCATGTGGTAGCTCGATTCCCTCCAGATCCTCGTCTGTAAAGGTGATGGGAGGTCGGGCTACCCTTTTCTCCCTCGCATCACCGTCGAGACCCGCTTCCATCACCTGCCACGCGTACGCCTTCCTGCTCGACGACGACGACCCTCTAGAGAACGGCCCGCCACATATCACATCTATGCGCATGACCGGCTTCGGTGGGTGAGGTTCCTCCCGCTCGCTGTCTGGTGGCGGATCCGGTCTTCGCGCTCCTCGGGGGGCCCTCTCCTCCTGGATTGGCCTTCTGCCCTCGACGAAACCTCCCAGGTGGCCCTCCTGGATCAATCGTTCGATCTCCCGCTTTAGGGTGTAGCAATTGTCGGTATCATGGACGTGGTCCCGATGGTACCGACAATACTTCCGGAGGTCCCGCTTGGTCGGGTCGGACTTCATTTCCCTGGGGGGTTTGGCAGAAGCCCGGCCCTTGTCGCCGCGGCCAGCACCTCTATCATCGGGGCGTTGAGCTGGGTGTACTGGGCCCGTGGGGGTCCCTCAAGCCTTGGGACTGCTCGGGGGGGCTCTCGGGCCGGAGCGAATTCTCGCGCCGGGCCGGGACGGTCTTGCGGGCGACGCCCTGCGGGGTCGCGCCTTGGTTGAGCCGACTGGTCGTGGCCTCGGGGCCCATCTTCTTGTCTTGGTCTGGGATAGGACCGGGGATCGCCCTGGGACGATCTAGTCGGGGCGACCGGCTCTTTTGTGCCTAGGATCTCCTCGATCAGCGTGTATCTCTCTACCTGCACGACTAACGTGTCGTAGTCGGCCAGCGGGTCCCGGAGCAAGGATTTACGGAGGCTCCGATTCTGTAGTCCGGTCTTGAAGGCTAGCATGAGCACTTTGTCGCCGCATGCCACCATCGCCCGCCTCCCATCCTGGAAGCGGCGTAGGTATTTCCCAGTCGTCTCCCCTTCCCCTTGGATGATCGTGTTGAGGTAGTCTAAGGGCTTCTTCTTTACACGCCCGGCCCGGAACTCTTGGCAGAACTTGTGGGATAGTTCGCCGAAGCTCCCAATGGATCCCGCCGGTAAGCCATAGTACCATTCCAGTGACGTGTCCTTCAGGCTCTATGAGAAAACCGGCATAGGAACACGTCATCCACATCTTGTGCCTCCATCGCCCCCCGGTACTGTTGTACGGGGGAGAGGGGGTCGCCTCTTCCGCAGTAGGTGGCCAGATGGGGGGCCTTGAACCTCACGGGTCTCGGGGCCGATGTGATCCACTGTGCCAATGGTGTGGCCTCCTCGGGGTAGGCGGGGCGTTCTGGAGCGTGTCCCCTCCGCCATTCTGGGGTTTGGCTTCGGTTTCGCCTCGGCTGCTGTCGGTCATCATACCCCGAGGAATAACAACACAGTCGCCGGGGAGGGCTCCTTCTGCGGGCTGGGGATTCGGCACGCGGTATACTGTGGTCATCCTAGTATCGCCGGCCCGTTGCCGTCGCCTCCGGGAATCCCCCCCGCTCTTGATTCTCTCTTAGTAGCCTTTCGCACTCTGCGACGAGGAAGCAGAGATGTTCACGAACGGCCTCCTCATCCGGACGACTTGGGGAGAAGCGCCGATGGGGCAGATTTCGCCCGTGAGGTGGGGTCCCGGCGATCACCGGGGCTGCGTTAGTTCATGTGTCGCTCGCTCGTCATCGAAGCTTCCGGGATCTCTCGGTCCTCCATATTCTCCCTTTGGAGCCTTCCGCGCTTCGCGGTAATGAAGCGGAGCTGGCGTCGGGCCATTTCTTCGTCGAGGAGGGCTTACCGGGCGGCCTCGGTCGCCTCGTCCAAATGTCTCTGAGCGGCCGCCGCTTCCTCTTAGCGCCTTCGCAGCCGGGCGATCTCCATTTATTCCTCTAGGAGCCTCTGCTGGGCCACAATCTCCTCGGCGAGCCCTTTGTCCCCCATCTCTTCAACGAACAGAGGGTGAAGATTTCGCCTCACGTTCGGGGGCTCCGAGGGGCCCGGGTGTGCTTCGGTTCTAGCTGTTGTGAAGCCTGCCATCATCTTGGTGAAGGCCTCGAAGCTCTGCTGCACTGCGCGGGCCGAGGCCTGGACCATTTCGACCTCCACCCCTGGGGGTGGATTAGTCGCAGTAGTCACGGGATGGGACTCTTGATCCATGGGGTCCTTTCCGTGGTCAGGGTTTCGGTTGTCTGGTATGGGACTTGACATGGGTGTGACCCTTCGTTTCCACAGATGGTGCAAATTGTTGCGGGGTAGAACTTGTGTACAATGAATTTGTATTATGGGGAACCAAGGGCACGGTGGTTATGCTAATGACGGGATTAGGATAGGCTATTTGACAAGTGGTTGATGGGGTGACGAGGCTAAACTTGTTGCGGAAGCAGACCACGGTATCGGATCCAGTACGATGCAACAAAGGGACCGTCCGGCCTAGGATGAAGGCGAGCACGGCCGATGGTGGCGAGCTGACCTGCGCAAGGAGCAACTCGTCAGAAAGGCCGGGTTGGGGTCCAACCCTTAGCCTCTCCAATGCCTAAGTCAGTAATAGGACTTAAAGCGGGGGCTAGTCACGCAGGTCGGACTGAGGGTGAGTCGACCGTACGTGACGAGCTATGAGAGGAAGAACAAAGATATGGACGACCTTTGCTCTTGTATGTGAGTAATAAGATTGAGAGTGAATTTGCCAACCTCTTTACCATGAGAAGTGAAGGGGTATTTATACCTGTCGGGGGTGGTTAGGTGGGGCTGACCTGGCATGCTGACTCGGCGTGCTGAGCTGGTCCTGCTGTCAGCGGAAGCTTCGGACGAGGATGTCAGGGACAGGAGTGTCGGCCATGCTTTTGTCAGACAGCGCAACGACCTGAGGCGCTTTCGTCAGGATGTCAGGGCTGAAAGTATTAAGTGTCAGGGGGCGCATCGGCCAGGGGGTGCTTTGCCAGACGGTCGGGCGGCATTACTGTCAGTAAGGTTGTAAAAAACGCTAGGCGCTAGGCATTCGGATTGCTAGCGCCTAGCGCCCAGAGCATTAATCGGGGATTAATCGGCCTAGGCGGATTTGCATTTTTTAATTATTTTATTTATTTTTATATAATATATTTATGTTTATATATAAATATATATATATATATATATATTATTTAAAATACATCAAATATTTAATACATACTAAATCAAATCCCATTTACCTACTTTAGAGTATTTGTGTGCAACAAAATAAAATTTAAAAGATACTCTTGTGCAATTAAGCCATTTACCAAAAACGCCCAGACACCGCCCAGGAACCGCCCAGAGTGCCCAGACATTGCCCAGAACGCTTAGGCGGCCGATTAATCCCAAAACCGCCCAGATTGACCGCCCAGGCCATACTCGAAGCATTTACTGGCCGCCTAGCGCCTAGGCGGCCGCCCAGGCCGATTTTTAGAACACTGACTGTCAGTAGCGTCCTTTGTACTAGGTTGTTTGTCGCGTTCGATGTGCCAGAGAGTCGTTGGTGCGCGTCCAAGATGTGGCGCTACCGATGGGGTCGCCAGGTCGCCCGGTCTCCGGGTCGCCTTGATGGCGTCCGTGGTACGGTGCTACCGACCCGGATCCTGGAGGAGTGCGGCTCTACCACCGACCATAGTAGGGTGCGCCCTTCCCTCGGCTGTGTCGGGCTCCGGGGTAACCGGGCGCTCTGCCGTGGGTGAGCTAAACGCAGTCTCTGGAGTCGTGGGATTGGCACCCTGGCATTGGGCCAGCCGGCCTTCGTGATGGAGGAGTGACGTAGGTGTGGAGCTTGGTGGTATGGGATAGAAGGTCGGGCTATCACGATCTTTAGGTCGTAACATCCGTTATGTTTCAATTCCATCTTTCTCAATTTTAATTGCGATTTTTATTTCTCGCAATTCCCATGTTTACTTCTCTTAATTTCCATTTTGATCTCTACAATTTTTCCGAGCTTTGGTGTTCCTGAAGGTGGAGACGGAGCAAAAGTCAGGTAGAGAAGAAAGAGGAGAGTGGAGGAATAGAAGAGTGGTAATTTAAGGATATGTATGTGTAAAATAAAAAACTGAATTTTTTTATGAGTGGAGGAATAGAAGACTTATGGTCTTCCCCCCATTTATCCACCATAAACACCCTACTACATGGTAGTGGGGTGGACCTTTGGTATACTAGAGACCATTGGTCTCCCCTCCTTATCATGATAATATAATAAAATGGGACCATGAGCTATTGCTATGGTTAACCTTCTCCAAACCTGTTTCTCCTTCTCAACACGTTATCAGCACGATCACGCTCGATGGAAAAAGCGACGGCTCGGGAGAGGAAGGTGCCTGGCGGAAGCTCCGTCAATTTTTTTTCGCGACGCAAAGCTTCGCGAGACGATGCAGAGTTTCTTTTCGTGCATCCCTCATCAAACTTCGCTAAATCTGGTGAACAGATTTAGTGGGTAAGCCTAAACGTTTTTCTAGATATGATAACATATTAAAAGTTCAATTTTTATGTGATCTAGAATAAAATAGATGATTGTGTCTGCATGGATCTAACTTATTAGATCAAAAACTTAATTGTTTATATGCAAAACTGATAAAAAATTTAATTTTTATGTAATATATCTGTTATTTGGTAAATTTTATTAGATCATTTTGTGCAAAATCTTATTCATGATGTCCCATAATTTAAAAATCAAAATCTGATAAACACGTGAACGGCCTGAAGCCGATAGCCTCTCCCCACCTAAGATCCCATTTTGGGCTGTTGGACTAAAAGCCCAACTAAAAAAATAAAATAAATCTAAAATTAAATTGTTTGGGCCGGAAGCCCAAACAAAAATAATTCTCAGATTTTTACACCCATGGGCCTTTTCTTGGGCCAGTAGCCCAATAAGAACAAAAAAAATCAGATTAGTTGATTAATATTATGTTAGAACCCCCTAATGGGCCTAAGCCCACCAAATAAATACTAATGTATTAATATTAAAATTGTTTACCTCTTTTTCTTGATGGGCATGAAGCCTACACTAAAATATAATTAAAATTTAAATTAATATTAACTTGTTGAGTGGGCTTAGCCCATAGATTTTCTTGAAAATCAATAAACAAGTATCCTAACAGGCCTGAAGCTCGCGGACATAAATTAATTTATTTTTAATAAATAATATTAGTATTCCTCTTATTTTGTTGGGACTGCCGCCCACAAAAAGTGTTAAAATATACATAAATAAAGAGGAAACATGCTTAACGGGCCCGAAGCCCGCTTGCTTAATATTATTTTAATTAATTTCAGAAATCTTTATAATATATATATTAATATATATTAAATTCAGAAATATCGAATAAATTCCAGAAAAATCCTAAAAATTTGGGAAAAATTCTGGAAAATTCCTGAAACATCAGAACAGTAATTGGGATGGGGTTACAATAAATATTAATATTTTGGGGGATAAAATGTTATTTGTCGTTAACGATGAATGCCATGTTGTTCAGTTTAAATTTTTCTGAACATAATCTAATTGACACGGTGCATACCGCGGACGGCCAGAAGCCTCCGCCGCCACCACGTACCCATAAATTTTTCTTTTTGGGGGTAAATTCCTATGAAATTTTTGGGTATGCGCATAAAAATTCAAGACATCTTATGAACAACTAGATTAATGCACAATTGATTTAATATTTTGTTTGCATGT
Organism: Scilla litardierei; assembly: GCA_030789695.1. Lineage (NCBI taxonomy): Eukaryota > Viridiplantae > Streptophyta > Magnoliopsida > Asparagales > Asparagaceae > Scilla > Scilla litardierei. The sequence goes on from CM061142.1 coordinate 461,904,043, forward strand.
CAAAAACTTAGTCTATTTTCATATATAACTGTTTTTCATGTTAATACTCATACTAAGATTAAATAATATGACACAAACAAATTAAATAATATTTCAACAAGTTTAAATATCTTATCTTTGTTGAAATTTGAACCTGAAGTTCACATCATATTAAATGTCAAAGCAAAACAAATACGATGGATTATGCGAACATTATAACTGCTATCTTTATAAAAGATGCACACTTCGCGGTAAATAGATCTATAAGATATATGGTCTATATAAACCCAATATGGACACCAGAAGTTTTCCATAATACCGCTAAACTCTTTAAAAGAGTACTCTCCTTTATTTTTATAAGGAAAGATTTTTTAATCTAGCCTTGAATATAAACATACACCTGAAGTCGTGGCTTAATAAATAAGTGAGAAATATATTACGCACCCACGTATTTGTTCCCTTTTGCGCATGATAAACTATCCACATAAAATTTGAACGACTCAAGAAAATGGCATGAAGCCATACTCGAGCATTCAAATAGACTTTTAAAAGTCTATAATTAATTAGAAAAGTGGAAGTATAAAATAATTTGCTCAAACACCTGCTTATGTGTTCTTAGTAAGACTAATTTTCATTGTCCTTTATAAATAAGGAAAGTTGAAATCAGGAGAAGTTCAGGATCAAATATGACCTGAAATAAAAATAAGGAAAAATATTTCATACCTCGATATGGAGTAGGAAATGGCAAACTAAGATCAGAACCAGAAGCTCTGATAAGTACTCATAATACTTTTGCAATATGAAAAGTAATTAGTTTATGCCATTAAAATATATATACATTGCTAGTCTAAACCGACGAAAGTCGACCTACTTATTGTATAATTAGCCACTCCTAGAGTACAAATAAATTTTATAAACACAATTTTTAATCTGTTGCCATACCATATTTCTTAGTGAGTTTAAGTGTTTATATATACTTTTAAAAAGTATTTTACAGTATAAGTTATTTAGAAAATCTTTTCTGTGACTTCTGTTTTAAGATTCAGGACTTTTTTAAAGCCTGAATACTCTAAAAACGGATGTCTATTACTCTCAAATAAATAAAGCTTGAAGCTTGTCCCAAAATAAATTCAAAAGGAGGAAAAAATTGGAACACCTGAAGTGTCCAAAATCGTCCAAGTCTTAACTTAGGAACGATAAACATGCTGCCCAGGATTGATGCTTGTTTAAATAAATCATATATATCTGAAGAAAACAATGTTTATTCAGATGGGTGCATTTTCTTTATCCCATATAAATGGGCAAAAAGATTATGAAATCATTTCCGCTTCATGTGGACATTGACCCTCATAACATCCTCAAAAATAAATTAGATGATATATTTACTATCATCATTAAAGATAATGAAGACCTTTAGGTCTCTTGAGAGTATTTAAGAGATATAAATATGCTTTATCTACTCCCTTAATAGGACTGATGATGTACCTTTAGTGTACTCATCAATATATCCTCTAAAAATGGTCATTATCCAACCACATTTTTTTAAAAAATGTCCGTAACATTGGATAAAAATGGGAAATCATAAATAATTAGCAACAGTGGTTACGTACACTCAGCTAAACACACCATTAGAACCTTTTTGTATAAGCCGGATCAACTCCATATAAATATTTTCTAAGAATGGGTTTAGAGCACATCTTAAAGATGGAACGTCCGCAACGTTGTGTCCATGTCCCTGAAGCAACACTACATAAACCGTCATGATGCCATAAAGTGAACACATTCATCAGGACTAACAACCTTTGATGAATAGATTTCGAGATCTTGTATGAGTAAGGCATTAGTACACATCTTATAGATTATGTGTTGATGATAATAAGGATCCTGAAGATCCTTCAATTCCCTATTTGGTTCAAATCATCTATGAGTCTGAAGCTTAAATTGACCATTTAAAAAGTAAATACTTATGATCTGATTATAATCTGACTGACAATTTAAATATTATCACACTTTCACATCCCTGCTGCAAATAATCCAGCTAGGATTGATATAGATGCAATCCACTAGCAGCAGAAGTGGATGTCCTTAAGAGATGAGAGGACATACCACTATGCTCCAAAGAGAGAAATCTACTCATGGAGACCGAAAAAGCAATACCACCACAGGAAGGCGAGCTCAAATCCAGAACCTTATTGCAACTTGGTTGCTAAGGACCCATTCTGGATCTGTCCATATCCTTCACCCGTCCCAGAACCTTCACTTTTACAACAACGTTGTGAAGGAGACATTTCTGGGAGAAATCAAATGATTATAGTACGTACGGGGTGAGTTTTGGGCAAGAAAGAACACATTTTGTCGACAAATTCTCTCATATTTCATTTTGCCAGTTAAATATAAAATATCGTTTCCACAACTCTGCTTTGCCTGAAGCAAAAATAGAGATTTGGCCAAATTATAATAATGTGGAATGAGGCAATAATAAGGTGAGCTGGACTCACTTATGAAATATGGGGTGTATGGACCTGAAGTCCTGATATCAAAAAGGATATCAAATCCTGTGGGATAACTGAGTATTGTAGAAGAATTATAACAAAATCGTTAGCTATAAGCAATTTTAATTTGCTATAGTTTTAGAGGTATAAATCGCTCAAACCAGGAAGTAATCAAGTAAGATGAGCTGAACTCACTTACAAGATGAATCTGATGCATCGACTGGTTTATGTAAAGGCGTAACCCAACGAATGGCAAAAAGAGAGAATTTTTGGTTGATGTTGCTATTGGATGTGACACCATTACATATATAAAATTTCTTCAACTGCATGTATAAAATTTTTCTTTACTTTCCTTTTTTTGGGGACATATATTAAAAATATGATTAAAAGAAAGACAACCTAGACAGCGATCCTTAAAGGACTCATACTAAAAGGTTGTTGTTTGCACCTCTTTAAAACAATATTATTTTTAAGAGAGCAAATTAAAATAATTGAGATTATTTTAATAACTCAAAATATTATCGGATATCCTGAAGAGAAGATACCGAAATATCAGTTAAAGCCTATCTATCAAATATGATATTATATGATATGATATGAAATTCCTAGCTAGGCATAAATTCTTGGCTTACAGAATACAACATTCTGAAGATGTATTATCATCATAAAGATGAACTATCATCCTGAAGATGACATTAATCATCCTGAAGATGAACCATCATCATGGAGATGAACTATAATCCTGAAGATGACATTAATCATCCTGAAGATGAACTATTATTAATCATCCCGAAGATGAAGACTTCATACAATGACGATTGATGAAGAAACATGAAAATCATTCTCCACTAAATACACCTATTTGGCTGTATGGATACACATTAAAAGGCCCCCTTCCGTTAGTTGGAAGAGGGGAAGAATATATAAGGTCCAGAAGTACCTTAATTGTCTTTGAAACACTCTTTTACCTGGCCAACTGCATGCGTCTCTTTTGAGCGTTAGCAGAATAGCTATTAGCCATGTACAGTGCATCGCCTGCAGCGCACCACTGGACCAGAGATATGTAGCTTCTGCGCTATCTCCAAGGGTCGATGAAAAATCCTCTATGTTAAATGTATTTGCATATGCAGGTTACAGATCTTCGCGATGAATAGCATAAAAGGGACGCCCACCTCCTGAATATCTACACAGAATCCTCCCAAGTCTACATCCTCCTACCATCCCGAGAAGCGCATCATCCAAGAAGCAGTTCAAGAATATACAAAGCCAGGTCTCCTGAAGTACCTCGTAGACAATGACAATTGAGACGTAGAGCTGTCTACCAACTTCGCAGCGCTCTTTTTTAGTTTCAGCTACTGCCTTATACAAGCGAAACTTGTATAGATGAGTGATGTTTGTACTTTACATTTGCTTTCGGAATGTTGTAGATGAGATGGATGTATAGATGCATAGGAGATTAATGTATAGATATATAGGATATCTGCAAGCCTGAAGCTTGATCAGATAAGGGGGAGTCAACTGTAGAGTTGTACTCTTTTTCCTTGGCTAGTGGTTTTTCCCACAGGGTTTTCCATAGTCAAGTTTTTAACGAGGTAACCACATTAACTCTGGATCCAGAAGTATCCATTGGGGGTGAGACAGCTGAGAGACCTACAAACCTGAAGCTTGTACGGATCAGGGGGAGTAACTTGTGGGTTGTACTCTTTTTCCTTAAGACTGTTGGTTTTTCCCATTGGGTTTTCCACAGCTAAAGTTTTAACGGGGCAAACACGTTTACTTTGGATCCAGAAGTATTCACCCCATTAGCATCATGAATCCTGAAGTATTCATATGCTAAGTCTAAGGTAATGGATGGATAATGGGGAGTGTTATGAGTGAGGGAGACTTATGATCTCCCCCCTCATTTATCCACCATAAACATCCCACTACATGGTAGTGAGGTGGACCTTTGGTATACCAGAAGACCATTTGTCTCCCCTTCTTATCATGATGATGTAATAAAATGGGACCATGAGCTATTGTTATGGTTAACCTTCTCCAAACCTGTTTCTCATTCTCAACAAATTTTAAATATTACTATAGACAAGTGAGGTGGTCCGTGTGTAAAGCAATTACGCATGTGTATAGAATTTCTCTCAAACCGCATTGTGAGTACAGTGTAGGGGTGGCAATTTTTGGCCCGGCACGGGCCCGGCACGATAAGGCCGTGCCTGGGCCAACAATTTTGGCCCGAAATCCTTATCGGACCGGGCCGGCCCTGCCCGGTTCATTTTCTGACCGGACCTGGGCCAAGCTTTTCAGCCCATGGGCGACACGGCACGGCACGAAAAGCATTTGATCGTCCCACTTCAATTTGACCATACACTGATCTAAAGCAGATTTCAGTAATGTGCATTCATTTATGGGTTGAGTCCAATGTCATGAATCTTATCAGATCAAGGTCCAAATATCATAAATTTTAACAACTTCTCGCCAGTGCCAACTTTGATGTCTTCGGATCTTGGGGGTCGATCTCAGTTTCCGAGTAGAGACAAAGAACCACCAAACATGTTACTTCATCTTACCAAATAAATGAAAACAATGTAGGACACATCACCTCATGCAACCCAATTAATCCTCTTCTTTCGTGCTCCATTTTGATGCATCTTTAAGCATATGAGACAAGTTTGTGTTTAAAAATATGATAAAACATTGTTACAATACATAATTCATTCAACCCTATCGGACCGGGCCGGGCGGCCCGAATTTTTATCGGACCGTGCCCGGACCTCTCCGGAATGGCCCGAAGTCTTATCGGACCGGGTCGGCCCCGTCCTTTAAGAAAACCGGATCGGGCCGGCACGGCCCAATAAGACCGGACCGGCCCGAATTGTCACCCATAGTACAGTGACTCGCCACCAACCTTCACGTATCACGGCGACGTGGACAATTTACTCATGGCTTTCTATTTCTGTACAAAATGACAAAACAAAAAGGATAAAAAAACATCATCCTGTAACTTGAAGAAAAACATCGAGAACCATCCCATCTCCTCGTGTTCATAGTCATCCAAAATCCAAACCCTAATAAGCCAAGATCTCCAGGAAAAAAAATGGCGTCTTTCAATGGCTACCCCTCTCAAAGCTACGCCCCTTCAGCTCCCCCAATCCCCGACTTCTCCTCCTCTTCTGCCTCCGGTTTCAGCTACGGCCCTTCGTCTGATGCTCGGCCCCCGCCGCCTCACTCTTACGGTTACTCCCCCTCTTTATCCGGGGGGCAATTCGGGTATTTCCCACCTGGGACGCCGCCGGAGATCGTCAGCAGCTTTCAGGCCGTGGATCGAGATCGGAGCGGGTCCATCGACCAGTGGGAGCTTCAATCGGCGCTCTCTTCTGGATATCAGAAGTTCAGTGGGAGAACGATTCGGTTACTCATGTTTTTGTTTGGGAATCCCAAGAATCCTTCGAAGATTGGTGAGATTCTTGATTCTCTGCTGAAAAGGTTTAAATTTGCTTAATTTATGAGTGGAAGAAATTTCTGATGGCTTAAGTTGTGCTGTAACCTTTGAGAATTTCGCTTACTGATTATGTTCCTTTTTAATCTTGAGAATATCTATTTACTTTCTTGTTTTCAAAAGTCAGGTTGTTTTTTTTCGTGCCTTTTTGGTGCTTTAGCTGATGGCTTTAAACTATACCGTCTTCTAATTTGGGCCGCTCAATTAAGTTTCACTTAGGTCAGTTGTCAGAGCTTAGCTCGTAATCCGCCTGGCTACCAATTTTTCAAATATTTGGCAAAAAGTTTGTACCTTTCTGAGAGTGAGAAGATATCTTTTCCCCCATAAAATATATGGATCACACTCATTTTAGGGCTCCTTTAGCTGCTTCTTGGGTTTGTCACTGATGGAGATCAATGAGTAGAATCAGAATTTGCTCACTTGAGTTATGGGTTTACTTTATACGTGCTTCTATTTAAACACGAAAGTCTGACACATATCTAATTTAATTACATACAAACGGAGATTTGCAAGGGGAATCTTTATGTCATAAAAAATGATCCTACGTTGTTGTTATTATTATAGTTCATTTTAAAGGGAATTTTCCATGCAAGATTACTGAGCTGAATGGTTGTGCCTATTAGCCGGTGGGTTTCATTGAAATAGAATTCCAATTACAATAAACCATGTAGATAATTTGGACTAAAATTTGATATTCGACTATTGGGAAATAAATAACTAAATATTATTGTTCTGTGTTGTGCATTTGCGTTGTAGAGGTTTCAATGTACATATTAACTTTTGATTCTCTTGTATCGTTTTATTGCAATTAAGCAATTGTTTACACCATTCAATTAATATGGTGCAGAATGATTTGTACTCCAAGAACTTACTTTGTCGTCCTCTTAGCATGTGATATAGTTGTGTGCATTTATGAGCATGTGATATAGTTGTGTGCATTTATGAGTTAATTTAAAATATCTCTTAACCTGATAATGTACATTAAATATAGACCTTCTATTGAATGACTCCATCCTCCTTACTTGTGTTTTTTCTTTTGATGGTTTTCTAGGACCGACAGAGTTTGCAGCTCTCTGGAACTGTCTTGGGCAATGGCGGGTGAGCAAATTTTTTTATGGTTTTTTCTTCATTATTTTGAAGATTTTACATCACTAGACCATTAGCATGTATGACACAACATAGCAAAAGCGTCTATAATAGCAATAAGGCCAACAGAAGGGACTAGGCCCATAAATTGAGATGGATATGGCTAATATGGTTGGCAACATGTACGACTTGATAGAATTAGTCATTTGATTCATCAGTCCAAACATATTTACCCATATATCTATCTTTTATTTTTTTTGATATAGGACCAAACCCATTCTCAAATTCTTGGCCATACCACTACTTTTGGCCACTTAAAACGGTGTGAGACACCAATCCTAACAGATCTTCATGTGCTCAAATTTGAGCAAGTCCAGCCAATATCAAGTGCATAGAACAAAAATTCGTAGACAACCAAATTCCAAATTACACCATGTGATGAACTAGGTTGCATCTAGAGCCAAAGCATGACGACACAGATGGTACGAAGCATCACTTCAATCCCAAATAAGCATGTGTTAATATAATCTTGAATCAAGCTTTGTTGACAAGAGTCCATTGAACCATGAGCCATAATACTGATCTATAGTAGTAAAGCCCAACAAAAGGAACTAGGCTCACAAATTGAGATGATTGTGGTTAGAATGCTTGAATCTTGTAGTTTCTCAAAAGATATCTTACTTGTCTATTATTTTACTTGATGTGGGACTAAACATTCTCTTAGTTTTTTTGCCATATCATCACTTTTAACCACTTGAAACTTGAAAGGATGCAAGATGCTAAATCCTGACAACTTTAATTATTCTTATAAACCATTGGCATGTATAGGTGTGAAACAACACGGGTAGATTAGATTTTGATGGATGGAGTATCTTGAAACTTCTAGATTTAATCCATTACACAGAAATGTTTAACTTGAATTCTGATGTGCCATAAGACATGATTCGAGAATTAGAAAATACTTGAAATTCTGAGAAAATGAAACATTTAGTATGTAGTCTAGTGGACATGCATTAGTCCTTCAGCCTTTAAGAATAATCCGTGCAAATTCATATTGAAATTCCTCAAAGAAGAATTTGCATATTTTAAATAATAGAGCTTACAACTTTTTCATTCCAAATTTACTTGAACTGTAATATGCCATTCTCTCTCATATATTACCAATACTTCTTAAATGATAGAGTGGTAGCTCTCCCAGTGTAACTGTTGTGTTCTTAAATCTTGCTTTACCTTCTATTTCTAAAAGCTTTCATCTATCATTTCTTATTGCTTTTGCAAATTCTTGATACCACTTTACTCCAGTGCAGCGACCTTGGAGGCAAATTGAATTGTAAACAGTTTTGATCAAGTACACTAGCATTGTATGACTGTGTCTCAAATAGACCGTCAACTCCAAAACCACCTCAATGCAGTAGTATTTTCTGTGTTCTAAACCACCTTGATGCTTCCATTTTTTTCTATATCTTGTTTGCTGTGACCTTTTTGCTTCATACAACAACCCAGGGGAACTTGAAAAGAGCTTAAGTCATGTTGAATCAGCAATTCATTAGATAAGGTAGCTGATATACTCCAGAGAATGAAAGTGTTGTGGTCTCAAGTACTTGTATGTATCTGAAAAGAAATCTCCACATCGCTAAATAGAATCAGAAGTGATGATTTTAGCTGTCAGAATAAAGTTTTCAAAAGATCAGTATTTGTTCTTGGACTGAATGGAAATCTAGGAGGAGTTTGGTCGGCATACCTTTTTAAGCTCTGATTTTTGCAACCCCCCCCCCCCACCCCACAAAAAAAAAAAACCAAACTCATTTGGTTTAGCTAGGGGGTGTAAATGGATATCCAAAATATTTAAAGCCACTCGGTGTCCACATTAATGTAAATCGATTCAGATATGGGTACTTGTGATTAGTATACAATCAGATGTCTAAATGGATCTTCGCAGACTTCAAATAGTTGGCACCTGATGCACATGGTTTTTTTTTAGTTTTTTTTTTCTTTGGGGGGGGGGGGGGGGTGTGGTGCGAAAGCCATTAATTAATTTACCAGTCACTATTTCAAATTTAAATTGCTAAGCAATAATTTTAATCATTAAAATGTAAGTGGAATGATTAAATATTTCTTCTCATTTATTTCCTTCACTCCCACCAATGTGACTCTTCATGTTCCAAACAGAGGATATTCGCCATAATTAGATACTCTAATTAGATACTCCTAGGAAGAGAATTTGGATAATATTTGAATTCGATTAAGATCCGTTGGATTCGAATGTATTTAGTACACCAAATATCCTTCCGGATATTAGATAGCAGATTTAGTTACATATATTGCAGGATCCGCTCTTTTCCCCTTCATTTGCACCCATATGTATAGCTTCTTTTTAGGGGGTGTAAACTGAATATGACAAGTGTAGTAGGATCACATGTTCAATTGCTGCATTGAAGTATTTGGCTGCTGGCATTTACAAGCTCTCTTTCAGCCTGAGATTTTTGCCTTTGGATTTGTTTGGTTCTGACTTATAAATTTGGATTTTATTGGCCAAGGATCTGTGACTACTCGTATGATTTTGCTCTTCATGCAACTCACCGGTTATTATTATATATGTGAAGCAAAGTGGCTTGAAATTCTGATAAAGTCAAAGACTCAAAATGTTAAAACAATCCGTTGTTCTTGCAGGCCATTTTTCAAAGGTTCGATAGGGACCGGAGTGGACAAATTGACTCTGCAGAGTTGAAAGATGCCCTGCTAAGTCTTGGATATGCAGTTCCGCCTTCTGTCATCCAAGTACTTGTATCCAAATACAATGATGGAAGAGGTGGCATGGGTTCTCTTAACTTTGATATGTTTGTTGAGTAAGTTATTATCTTGTTTAACTCGAGAATATGCAGTACATTTGTATGAAATGGAACCAGTAATAATCATCCATCTGAAAAATATTTTTTTTTCCATGTGCAGGTGTGGTACAATTGTGAAGGTAAACAAACAACCAATTCTATTAAATTAGTTTGAAACTTCTAATTGCTATACAAACTCTCACAACTTAATATATATTTTGAGAATTAGCAATTGAAGTGATAATTTTCAACTTGAACGCTTTACCCTCATCAAACGTTATTTTGCTTCAACATGTCCAATTTTTCCCTGATCAACTGTTGACATGGATCACACTATGGTTGTTTTGGAACGTTTTATTATCCTCAAACATTATTATGCTTCATCATGTCCTATCTTTCCATGATCAACTGTTGGTATTGATGAAACAACTATGGTTTTTGGAACATTACTTGGTTCTGAAGACTACTATTTGTTGAGCCATGGATTCTTTTGTTTTGTTTTGTTTTTAAAAATCATCTGACTACCTAACCTATAAGCCAGAGTTAGTTCTCTTTAATTTATTTTTGAATGCATGTTGTGGGTGTATGTGCTTCCTTCTTTCTCCTTTTTTCATGTTTTTTTTTCTCTTTTCTTGTTCGTAGGTTGTTCGGGTTTCATTCATCACCTAGAATGCACTGAAAAACTTCATTAGTCACGTCATCTATAACTTAAAGCACAGAGCTTTTAAACCAGCAATTTTCAAAGAACCTAATATGGTGGTTGGCAATCCGAATATTTTTATTCGAATTCATATTCTTGGGTTGTTCCTCTTGCTTCCTTGTCCAACTTGGATATTCAAGCGAATATGTAAGTTCACAAATTAGAGTAACCTTGTTAAGTCGTTAAATGCTAGGTTTCATGACTGCTATATAGTGACATGGAAAGAAAGGATGACAGGACAGAAAAACGAGAAATAAATTTATTTCCATTTTCTTTCACAAAATGAGAACTATTTTTTGGGCAAAATTTGGCTCCTTGGCTCCTTTACCGTCCATTCTCTTGTGGAGAATGAAAAAGTAAGAATAGCATAAATGTAGAATAGATAATAGAGAATGTTTAAGATAACTCACCAAAAGCCAGATGTCATTGATACGCTTTTCTTCTTCTTTCCACCCCTCTCTCACTTTGGCATCACACTTTCTCTCTCGTAAGTTGTCACACACTCCCCCTCCCCCCTTGGGTTTTTACACACCATCACTCAAACAACCTACACCTTTATTTTGTTTCCCTTCATTGCCGTGTGCTTTAGACAAATGGAGGGAGCTCTATTTACCATGGGTTTGTATAGCTATCTTATTAGTTAGGAAGGTAACTGTTAGTGCACGGGTACTGATCCTGCTGGAGTATCCGCATACCCGACCCATTTGGCGCCCGCAACCTGATACTTGTCGGTCATAGCGGGGTATTGCCGAGTCAGACGAACAGATCGTTCGATCGTTAGGCTGGCATTGATATTCAGGGGGAGGGGCCTTGTAAATGGGCAACCGTTATCTCGAATCCCGGAGGAGATCGTGCCCGAATCAATGACGGACGGTTACACTCAATCAAAGAGCAACAACATATAAATAGACACAAGGACAAAGCATTTCCGAGGTATGAGATCTAAGATATAGAACTCTACTTTCTCAGCTGATATTTCTTACACTATAGAGCTAGCGACGACAGATCTGAGGCGAACCTCCGTGGGTCGATTTAGCTCCCTCTATTCCTTAAGTTTCTAAACTAACTTAAGCATCAGAGGGAATTTGGATCGGAACCCAGATCCGACCCCCTAACGTGCCCTTGTGGTGAAGATCAACGGTCCTCATACAACATCGAAGGTCGTTATCGAGCCTCATACCCTCAAACGATCGACGCTACAGCTGTCCGAAGGTCGATCGAGCTCCGCACCATCGTCAACTATCATATCACTCGACCCAGGTTCTTCCAACTTAGGGTCCCACTTCAACGGCTGACGATGCTCCAACTCAGCACAAAGAGCCCACGCCAGCCTGAAAACTGTCTCGGTCAGTTTTGGCCGTAACAGTTTGGCATCGTCTGTGGAAAACTACGAGTCGATATCCCGATCGACGAACCACTCGACCATGTCGACTCACCTATCAACATCCTCCGAGGATGTCACGAGACCTCTCAGCGTCGGTCTCATCAACATGATAATGGGAGCCCCCCGCTCCTAGAACTATCAACCTCTCTCCAAAGCTCCTACGACGAAATGTTGATGGTGTCTGTGGGACGAAAGCGTCCCAGAGATTCTACGCCTCCTATCTCCTTCTCGGATGAAGATCTAGAGGGCGTGGAACTACTGCATGATAATGCCGTCGTCATCACGGCTACCATCAAAGAGATCACCGTAAAAAGGTTACTTGTCGACACCGGAAGCTTGTGCGACATACTCTTCTTCACTACGTTGAAGAGGATGAGATTGTCATCCGTGGAGTTGACACCTTGTGCGAGGCCCCTGGTGGGATTTACCAGATATTTCGCCCCAATAGCGGGCATCATCACCCTACCGGTGACCCTTGGCACGTATTTTCGACAAATCACTCGCCTAACCAGTTTCATGCTGTTGAAAATCAACTCGGTGTACAACGGGATCATCGAAAGACCACTACTGAACGCTATAGAAGCGGTGGTCTCAACTTTCATTTGAGAGAGGAGGCAAGCATGAGTACGTCTGCATGTTAAGGAGCCCTTTATGGGCTGAAGTAGCCTTTATGGGCGCAATACGAGAAGATTAATGACCAGCAAGTTCCTTGCTTAGAGTGATTCCTTTGTTGCTCCTACAAACTAGCCTATTTGTCAAAAGGCACGATGATAAGTTATCAATTGTCTTAGGTTATGTGGTGACTCAATTATCACCAGAGATGATGTACCTCAAATACAAGGGGAGAATCTCTTGATCAATTTTAGATAGAGCTTGGAGAGCTCAAGCATATCCTCGGTGTTGAGGTGGATTAATGAGAAGATAGATTGTTTCTCTGACCGTAATAGTAAGCAAATAATATATTAAAGTATGGAATGATCAAATGTAAGCCAATCTCAACATCCACAGAGTCTAACATGAAGTTATATGCACATAAAGGAAAGGATCTCAATGATCCAACTATGCATCGGTAATTGATTGTGAGCTTAATCTTCTAACTATGACATGGTTGGACATAACATTCGCTGTTGTAGTAGTAAGTTGTTACATACATGACCCAAAGAAGCCTCATCTTGAAGTAGTCCAAAGTATCTGCAAGTATTTAAAATCCACACTTAAATGTAGTTTGTTACTTTTGAAAAAACAAAGAATGTAATGTTATCGCCTACTACAATGCAAGGTTAGAGAACTCGGTTTCGGTTTCAACCCTTTTAAAATTTTTTAGTTTCGTTAGGTTTTGCTAGTTGGTTTTGCTAATTTTGTTGGTTTCATTTTTAGTATCGGGTTTGGATATATATATATATATATATATATATATATATATATATATAGTAATAATCTGGTGTGAAACATTTTTTGATTTATAAGATTTTTTTTGCAAAATCTCTTTGATGGTTAATTCATATAATTATATACCTCAAGGAATATAATGAGTGAAACCTAATGAGATTTGAGCATCGATCCACCCATTACAAAATTTAACAAACTCAAAACAATAGAACTTTTTGTAATCCCTTGATCCAGGGTCAAATCTGATTATTTTTTAACAATTATTTTTTGAGTGGCGTATAAATACTTGAAGTGGAGGAAACAATTTTGAAAAAAATTTAGAAAAACATTTTCGTATGGAAAATTCCGTGCGAAATGTTTGCACATGAACATTTGTCTATGTATATAGGGTAATGTTCATATGCAAACATTTTGCATAAGAAATGGTATGCAAATATTTTTAATTTTTAGAATTTTTTGCAAAACCTTTTTTCAATATCTAATTCATACATATATATCACAAAAAATAATGGGTGGACCTTAGGGGGGTTTGACCCTCGATCAAGCCGTTAAAAATTTAATGGTTTCAGAACAATATAACATTTTATACTGATGCGATTGGAGGGGCAAATAGGAGTGGAATTTGTTGATTTTTTGGTTTGGGAGGGTATTAGGATGTGTAAATAACATCCGACGATTTAGATTTAGGGAAAATATCAAAGAAATACTTTTTTCACAGTGTTTGCATATGAAAGTTTTTGCAAATGATCATTGGCGCGCACACACACATGTATATGTATATATGTATTTATCCATATGTAGCAATTTCTTTAAATTAAACCCATAACCCAAACTTAAACACAATTCCACTATTAATATGTATGTTAACCCAAAACCAATAGCCCATTCTTAAACCCAAACCCAAACGAACCCCAAGCCCGTTGTAGATCTTCCCTTTTTTTCATGGTTCGGGCCAAAGCCCATGAGACCCATCAGTAGGATATTTTATATCCCACTGCTTCTCTTAGTCACGCTATCTTTCGATTAAGGTCAAGATCTAAGCGGTGGCTCGATGAGGTGATGATGCAGATCCAAGGTCAAGATCTAAGCGGTGGCTCGATGAGGTGATGCTGCATACCTTTTCCAGTTTGATGCGATGAAGATGAAGACGACCACGATGACGACCACAACGATGACACTCAGGTAAGCATTGTTCTCCCACTCTGTTGCTTCTCTATCTTCTTTTTTAAATTTTGAATTTTTCCACAATCATTGTTTTTAAAGTATTTACGAAATGATTTCTCTTTGATTATATTAATGTATATATTTCATCGTAGATTTTGTATTTTTGGGTTGTTTTAACTATGATATCCGAAACTTAGTTTTAGGGTTCGTTTTGTACCGGTCTCCAGTGAGATCGGTACAAAACAGTTGAAACTCTTAGGTTTTGGCTGAACCTTCCACCATGTTAAAATGCTTACTATGTGAGAAATCATGATACTCGAAGAGCTACAATTGGGTACATTTCAGTCTTGGCTTGGCAACCGTCTTATGAGGTAGTAAGATACATCATACAATGTTATCTTCTACTTCAGAAGCTGAAAGGTCAATAGCAATGGCGACTCGAGAGCACATGGCTTGTGCATTTGATAGAAGATTTACGTCAATTAGTGAATTGGTCGATTCCATGACAGTGCAATAATCACTCGGTGATCCAACTAACAAAGAACCCGGTATTCCATGCACACACAAAGCATATTACAATTCGTCATTATTTTTTGAATGTATTACGAGAAGGAACTCTGATGGAACTAATGGTCGCAGAGCAAGTGCGTGATATTTTCATTAACTTTTTCAATAGCCGGAGAAGTGGGTAGTGAGGATATTGAGTCATCATCGACTCTGGTAAGTCAAAAATTTTGACGCTTGATTACCTACATGATAAGATTTCGACGCATGCTACCTACGTAATTACAAGTTAGGTGCATACACCCTTTTGTAAATTGAACTTTATTTGTTTGAGCGCATGGTGAAGAAAAAAGCCAAGATAAAGGGTGTGGGTATTGAGAGTACCATGGGTGTGCATAAAGAGAGGAGAGGAGATAAGGTGATGAGAGAAGGAAAGAAAGTGGTGGCTCAAGAAAGATGTGCTGACGGCGAAAAGGGGTCCCTGACGGCGAAAAAGGGGTCCCTGACGGCGGGCCGCTTGAGGGCGACGGCTTGGAAGCAAACTCCGATTAGACGGACGGGAATGAAAAGAAGACGGGGGCTCAGACCGAAGGAGCAGCGACAAATGAAAATCATGGAGGCTGGAAGGTTGTCTCCAGGAAGAGGATCAATGGGAGGTTGGGTGGTGTCGGGAATCTACAAGGTGGGAGCAGGGGAGATCATCAGGCCGAGGTAAACAGAGTCCCCATCAGAGGTAGAGGAAATAACCCTCATTCGTACCGTCGACATGAGTAATTGGCGGGTGCACGGAGGGTGCTCAACAGAATGCATGTGAGACCGAAGATTGAAATTAAGATTGATACTAATGTGACAAAGCAATCTTGGTCGGATGTGTGTGCCAATATGCGCAAGTATGATATTGACATGGCCATGTCATATGTGCCTCCGCTGGTGAAAGAAGATGGATCGGAGACTGCTAGGGTTGCAGACTCGTCGTTGGCAAGAGGGGCAGAGCAATGGAAGAACACTCTGGTGGGGTACGTGTTGGGAGACGTCCCGTACTATAGGCAAATCCGTGCTTGGGTGGATAGATCTTGGGGTTTAAAGAAAGGATTCCAGATTTATAGTCGGGAAAATGGGGGTTTTTATTTCAAATTCAAAGATGGGGGAGAATGCGAAAGGATATTGCATGGAGGGCCGTGGATGTTTGATGGGCGGCTGGTTGTATTTCAGCGATGGAGCTTTACTCTCACGCATGAGCGTGACATGCTATCATCAGTGCCGGTACGTGTGCAACTTCATGGATTACCGTTGGGGATGTGGACTCTGGAAATCTTGAATATCATTGCGTCAGTTATTGGTAACCTTTTATGCTTGGATAGGCTGACGGCTAAATTAGAGAGAATTTCTTATGCTCGATGTCTAGTTGATGTTGATGCCAAGAAACCAATACCTAAATCGGTTGTTGTTGAACTTGATAATGGCTCAACGATTGCTATTGAGGTGAAAATCGAAGGTGAACTGCCAAGATGCAAGAACTGTATATGCTTTGGCCATACAGACTCACAATTCACTGACTCAGTAAAGCTCCCTTCAATACAAGTGGAGGAATCAGAGCACACTAATCAATAAGTCAAAGGGTAGGAGACAGCTGATACGGGTTTATGTAAGGCAAATCTGGATAAAATTGAGAATATTCCTACGGAGGAGGGTTCAGGTTGAGGCTCCCTGCGTGATAAGGGGGGAGTAGCACTAGCTCAAGCCATATGCAATCTAAAACTGCTGTAGAAGGCTACATGGAGAGCACTAGTACTGGTAACATTGGGTCCAAGCCCGAGGGTAAGCCAATTTCAAGGAACCACAAAGGGTCAGAAGACCAAGCGGGCGGATGCATTTGTAGGGGAACATGTGATTATCGAGCCACTTTCGGGACATGATGTTGAGGAGGAGAAAAGCTTAAAAGTGCTGATATATAGGGGGATAATGATGATGCTGAGGATTTTCTGGCTTCAGACAAGGAATGTGACGGCACTGGGAAATGTAGCGCTACAAATATACACTACAAATATACAAGAGCTGCCTGATCCTGAGGGGTGTACCAAAATAGATGCCACCATACCAGCTGCTATAGTTCCCACCAGACCAACTCCATCCCTGCTTGAGGATGATCTGGATTCAGAATTGGACAGAATACCTAATTCTCTGTCGGTTGCAATTCCTGTATGGGAAATGGAAGAGGAGTTAACTAACAACATTGAAGTTGGAGTATCCCAGAAAAAAACTATCCCCCAATCATCCGCTACAGCAACCACTAGAAAAAGCACAAGATTCAAGGATGGCAGTCTTGCGCGACAAACTAATAATCATTAATGATAGTCCTCCTCTGGAATACAATGGGCCGTAACAACTCAGTGATTTAGGGATCTAAGGGATAGGCTGCGAAGTTTGAAGCCTTTGGCAGCGGCATTGTTGGAAACAAAACTGAAGTCGGACTCCCCAAATAAGAGGTCATGTTTCCCAAAACATTGGACCATTATTGATTACTTTACTATGCATAAAGGAGGGAGAATTATGTTAGGATTTGACCCTCTAGTCTGGCATGCGACATTGGTATCATGTTCTACTCAGCATGTAACAACCTGATGTCTCAATGCGGGGGGTTTCGCCATGGTGTTCACGGCAGTGTATGCTCTCAATACAAGCTTTAATTGGAAGAGGCTATGGCATGATTTGAAGGACTCTATGAAGCTACAAAATGAATCTTGGTTAATAGGGGGGATTTTAACTGCGTCCTTTATGCGAAAGATAAAACTGGAGGACGCAATCTGATGGCTAACATGGTAGAGGATTTTAATAACTGTGTCAATGACTGTTCCCTTTGTGAACTTAAAAGCACGAGCTTCCGCATGAGTTGGTGCAACGAACGGTTGGGAGGGGCGTACTGCGGCACAGCTAGACCGGGCCTTTTGCAATGCTGAGCGGTCTTCCAAACTCTCCGAATCATTTGTTGAGTATCGTGATCCCCACACAAGCGACCACTCGCCAATGGTGATACATCTGCATTCTCAGATACCCTCTGATCCAAAACCATTTAAATTCTTCAATCATTGGGCGAGATGGGCAGGTTATAAAGAACTTGTGGATGAAAACTGGAAGCATTACATATTTGGATCCCCTTTATATTGCATTACTCAAAAATTGTGGCGTCTTACGCAAGAGCTCCGGATCTGGGCTCGTGCGCAAGCAGCAGCAACATCCCAGGTTGACGCAAAAAGTTAGAAGAAACCCGAGCGCATCTTGCCATTCATACCTCTCCAGAGCTGCAGAAAATGGAACAAATAAGTTAACTCGTGGGAATGGAGGAGGAGATATACCGCCAGAAGAGCTGCCAGGATTGGTTGAATTTGGGGGATAGAAACACGAAATTTTTCTATGCCTCCATGAAAGCAAGGCAAAGCCACAACAATCTGTACCATTTAGTAGATGCAAGAGGAACTCAAAACAGGTCATATGAGGATCTAAAGTTAGAAGCGCCAAGATTCTACGAGGAATTATATTATCAAGATAATTATTGGCAGGTTTTCCTGAAGCTTGTCCATAAACGCAGTCTTCCCAAAAGCGAAAATTTGGCTTGATAGGAGGGTCTCAAAAGATGAAGTGAAAAGTGCAGTTTTCCAAATAGGAGCTGACAAAGCACCTGGACCGGATGGATATAATGGGCATTTCTACCAACACAAATGGGGTTTGATTGGGGAAGAAGTAACAAGCGGTTCAATATTTTTTCAGAACAGGGACTATGGGTAGTCAGATAAACTATACTTTCCTAACCCTAGTCTCCAAGAACTCAAATGCTACGGGGCTGGGAGATTACATGCTTATAGCTTACTGCAATGTGCTTTACAAAATAATCAGCAAAGTCCTTTGCAACAGACTCAACGTGGTGATCCATGAGCTTATATCTCCAAATCAAGCAGCTTTCCTTAGAAGGTAGACTCCTTTCAGATTGCTCTTTGCTGGCTCATGAACAAATCAGGGATTTTAGCAATCCCATGGGGCCAGAGCCTGTATGAAATTGGATCTGAGGAAAGCGTTTGATAGCATGAACGGAGAATTCGTATACTTCATTCTGCATCAGTTGGGATTCAACCACAAGTACATCAACTGGATTAAGGAATGCATATCAACTCCCACCTTTTCTGTTATGGTAAACGGTACCCCAGCTGGTTATTTTGAGGGCAATATGGGTTTTAAGGCAGGGGGACCCTCTCTTCCCATATCCTTTTGTTATCGTGATGGAGGCATTTTCTCTTCTGGTGGGCAAAGCCATCACCTCTCGTACCATCCATCCTATGCGTCGAGCAGGTTCCATCTCCCACCTCTTATTTGCTGACGACCTCCTAGTTTTTTGCAGATCAAACACCCACTATTTTCGCGGCCTTAAAATACATCCTATGTGTCGAGCAGGCTTACAGGGCTCCAAATAAACTGGGATAAAAGTGCATGCATCTTCAGTGAGGGGCCAAAAACCCATCGAATTTAGCAACTTTCCTTGGGATTAAGCTTGCTACGACTATTCCTACTTACATGGGCCTCCCCTTATCTTCCAAATACCCAAAATCTCCCATCTACAGCAGGTTGGTTGACAAATGCAAGAAAAGACTTATGGGTTGGACTTCTATACTCTATTAATTTCGGGTCGTATTGAATTGGTGAGAATCGTTATTTACGGAATGATTTCATTCTGGATGCAAGCTTTCCCCGTCCCTCTCTCTATTGTTCGTTCTATATCATCAGCCTGCAAGAAATTCATATGGGGCTCATCTCGCATCTGGTCATGGAATGATGTATGCACCCCAAAGACAGAAGGGGGTGTGGGTTTAAGACTTCTTACTGATCTCATTCTGGCTTCGGGGGTCAGATTGACCTGGCAGTATCTATTCACGATGGGTTATGGGCAGATTATATTGAAGCAAATTATGGGGATCCAAATTTTTTCTTTGCAACAAAGGGGAAATCAACTCAATCTGGTGCCTGGAAACACATGCTGCAATGCATGAGCATTTCTCAGAAGCTCATCAAAAAGGAAGTACGTAATGGTCGCTCGACACTATTTTGACACGATAATTGGCTCCCAAGCGACCCTCTTAAAAGCGAATAGGATATCCCGAATGGAGCAAGTAACAAACTAGTTGCAGACTATTGGAGCGGCTCGGATTGGATTAACGACCAGACTATCAATCACCTTCGGCCCCTTCTACAGCAGACCACATTGACGACTTGCGCTGATGGCTGGGTCTGGATGTCGGGAGCGACGTTCCATTTCCGCGACGCCCGGGAAGAATCCCGCCAGCGAGGTACAGAATTCCCTTACATCAAGCTAGTCTGGTATCGCCATCATGTTCCAAAAATG
The DNA here is from genome assembly GCA_030789695.1 of Scilla litardierei. Classification (NCBI taxonomy): domain Eukaryota; kingdom Viridiplantae; phylum Streptophyta; class Magnoliopsida; order Asparagales; family Asparagaceae; genus Scilla; species Scilla litardierei. The sequence goes on from CM061142.1 coordinate 461,924,451, forward strand.
TCAATTGCTCTATTGCGCGCTTTCAAGGGGAAGCTGCTTACCAAAGACATACTTAATAGATGGGGATTAAATACATTGGGGGTATGTGTGCTGTGTGATGGAGATGAGGAGGAGACCATCAGGCATGTGTTTTTTGAATGCGATTACTCTAACTATATATTGCGCATGAGTCTTCTCAAGCTAGGAGTTCATGCACCCATTACGCCCCTTCTTGCTGATGTGGGAGACTACTATCTGGGTCGTTTTGGGGGTAAGAATGTTTTGAGTTTGCTAGCAAAAACAACCTTTCAGCCATGGTCTATCACATATGGAGGGAGAGAAATAGAAGGCTATTTGAAAATTCCAGAAAATGCACAACCCACCTTTTAGAAGACATTGCATCAGACCCAAGGATTGCCTTGCGAGATCAAGATACAGTTGATGAGGAGGTGGCTCAAGCCATGTCAAACTGGGAGTTTAGGGATAATGTCTAGGAGTTTACTTACCTTTCGTTTATTTTGAATTTGATTTTGTATTTGGTACTTTTTGATAGGAGTCAGGAATTGATAGTGGAGAGTGACGGCGCTTGTGCAATATCATCTCTCTATTAAATCCAGTCTTCCTTTTTTGATTCAACTTTGTTTTGTACTATACATTATCTTTTAATATAGATTCACACTTACCTTTCAAAAAAAAGATGTGCTGCTAAAGCGTGAAAGCGAGCAAGAGAGGGAAAAAAGTTGTATTAATAACATTTGGTTATAGTTAGTTATCTCAAACCGTCTTTATTATCTTTTTTGTTTGTTTGTGCCGTTCATATTTTTTCATTCTCACAATTGGTAAACTAAATAATCACGGCCTAAGATCATTGAGTCAAATTATCTGGACTCATATAGACACATCGATTGCATTATGACAATAAGTTTCATGGATGCTAAATTGGATGCGAGGCACAAGCCCAAGAAACTTGGCTCATATCCATTATGCCTTGCAACATGGAGATACTCTGTTGCGTTCGTCGTCACACTTTGCAGACAACTTATTGTGCGTCACCTTCCAAAAACATTTAACATAGTCACTGTTGTCTCCAATTGAGTACTCATTGCGACTTGTTGTTGTATCTTGTGGATGACACGTAGAACACTATATCGGGTGAATAGTGTTTATAAAGTTTTACTTAAGATTTCTAAAAGAGTTACCACTTAAATCAATAACTTATATTTGAAAACAAGTTAACTTGCAGTAGAAATAAACAAATGATTGCAATAACAAGTAAGCAGAGTTAGAATAATCAAACCGGATGCATGCACAAACACCAAGTTTTTTTCTGGTTCGGTTTTCCCGACTTACTCCGGTCCCCAAGCTCTCCGCTTGAGATTTTTCAATATACATCTCTTACAAATCCATAATAGAAAATTACAACCCCTAACACCACAAACTGGTGTTAAGCAACCATCACTCTCAAATAATCTTGAGAGATGAATTACCTCTCTCAAACACCCTTGAGCGATAACGTTACAATTGAAAGAAAAAAATAACAACTCCATATAGCCTTGAAAATGTAGAACCGTGTGTGTAAAAGTGGATATGGAAATAGATATATATTCAAGAGATGGGGAATTGGGGAATTGGAAGAATATAAAATTCTAGGGCGTTTTTTTGGCTCTAACAATGAAAATGACTTGAGGGGTATTTTGGTCAATATGGAAATCTTTCTTTTCTCAAAATAGATAAAACTTTTGTAAAACTTGATCTATCTTCTTATGAACTAATCTGAGGTTTTTCCTATTTATAGAGGTGAAAAACCATCAAAGAGAATGTCAAAAATATCCTTAACGGCGAGGAAGCGGCTATATTCCCAAAGTGCGTTAGACAACTAGCAATTCATTGGTTGCTTTACCGTTGGTCGATTATTTCTTTACCATTGTTTTAATATGGATTAAAACCAAATTAATTCCATGTCTTTTCTAGGGGTTCTTTTGTGTGTTGTGTATCTTCAAGGATTTAACATAGGTTCTAATAAAAAATAGAATTTCATCAACTACATAGGTTCTAATAAAAATAGAATTACATCAATTACATATTATACATTTGATTGTTAAATTGATTTAGTCTTTATACTTCATGTCCTTGTTGATGTAGTCTTTATACTTAATGTGCTTATCATAAAAGTCTTCCATTCATATAGTCTTGTCTTATAGTCTTGTCTTGTAACACCATCACTTTTTTTACATTATAGTTATATGATATATAGAGTTAGTACAAGTAATATGTTTACTCATCATCAAAACTCATATTGGGAGTGATTCAATATCCAACACTTGTCTTGTGTTGGACCAATTGTAGTCACTAAACCTTACATCATCTTGGTCAAAACATCAGGGTTACCGTGCACTATGATACTTCTCGTCTTCTAGTGATAACTTTGACTACTACAACTTGCTCCATCACGATCCAAAAATCATGACCATATTTACAGACAAACATGTACAACATCATGTGAGTATTCGAAACATGAGGATGTTTAACCATTGACATCCCGATCATCTGGTCTGATCCGGTCTTTGATCATTTTTGTTCGCACACCAACATACACCAACATTCGATATCCATTCCAAATAGTGAAGTTAGTCCAATTTGCATTTACCATTGCATTTGAAATACTGAAAACATACTGTTCAACTTTTGAATCAGTCCATTCGGTCTCAAACTAGTGATCTATATTCCGATCAATCTCAACAATCCGTAATTAATGAGCCCTTCAGTTGCCAACTTCTAGGCAACTTAATCCATGCGAGGCCCGTAGCTTAAACTGAGCTACACTACTTTGCAACTTTTGCTTCTTTGATGTGGGACCCACATGCGATTTTTTTCCTCTCTTTTGAATTTGGCCTCCCTTTTTACCACGGGGATGCACATGCTAAACTTGTTACAACTAAAATAGCCTAGCTTTGTTACTTCAAAGCATGATTTTTTTTTTTGATCTGGTCCCCTTTAAAATAAAATGAGACTCTCACTTGTCAGTCTCACTCTTCCTCTCGACAATCTCTCCCTCTTGTATTCCCTCTCGCTCTGCAACGGAGCCCCTCTCTCGCTCCCCACCAAGGAGCCGACGGGGGCTTAAGCCATCAATCCCACTCTCACACCCCCCTTTTTAAAGAGGTTATATAGTGCACATGGGAGTCTACCCTAGTGTTATGCGGCATTATCTAGTATATCTCACACAACTAAATTATCCTGAAACAAAAGCCCAGTGTTTGATAAAACCGGACTCCTGCGATCCCCTCCCCGGATGCTACAGCGGATGCGGGACACAAACCCAATATTCCGTAGTCACCTTTTCTGTAATTGTTGTGCTAACCGTGCCATTTGAGTATTGATTGGAATTTCTCTCTCTGAAGGGTTTAACCGACAAGTTCAAGGAGAAGGACAGACGTTACACTGGTTCAGCTACTCTCAACTACGATGATTTCATGTTGATGATCATTCCATTCATCGCGTCGTAGGTTGGCCAATTTTCCTGTATTTTTTTTGTTTTGCCACATTGTATGGGTTAGCTATTACTATGTATTTCAAACAGTGGTGGTTTTGTTAGAGACTTGCGTACTACAAAAGAGAACGTGTATGAATTTGCACATGTAAATAGAGTTTATTGTCTGCTTGTGGTTGAGATTTTTGGATGTCATTTGGGCATTGTCTGGGTCATTTTCATTTCAAGAAATCAAGACAATCTCTTAACTACTCGATCCAGACCCTGTGTGCAGGTGAGCTTTCCTGCACAGACTGTAATTATTTCAAAATCAACTTGAAGTTGTAAAACCTCTATTACAAGATGATTGTTTTTATTGCAAGTTGTTGTGAAAAGTGCTTCAGGATTTATATGTAACCCCCTTCAAAACAATCGATTTTACATGCCCTGAAGTAAACATAGCAAAATTAAATTTGATTTATTTTCATTAAAACCTTGGAGGGGGTTTTTTGAGGTAAATGTTTAAAACTTCCGTAATGTTTAGCTCGAAGAGCACTTTATACCCCCTTAATCTATTCGTTTGAGCACTTGACTTCCTTTCATAGCTAGACCGTTTGCTGATAATATGTATGTATATTTAAAATTTCTTTCAAATTTTACCCTTCTAACAATACAATCTTTTAGTTTTATTAGAGCATGTCCATGGGGGGCTTTTGCCAAAATATGGGGGGAGGGATTTTGGCCAAAATCCCACCCCCCCCCCCCCCCCCCAAATGCGTTTCATATCCAGCGGGGGCTTTTGCCAAAATGCAGAGGTGGTGATTTTGGCCGAATTTTTCCCAAAAAAATACAAATTTTTGAAGAAAAAAACCATTGTTTCAATAATCCCGCATTTTAAACCCAAAATCCTCAAAATCCCGCATTTTAGATATGGCTTTTCGTTGGAATGCGTTGGAGGGGGGCATTTTGGGCGGGGTTTTTTTTGCAAAAATCAACCAAAATCCCCCTCCAAAATGCTCCCGATGGGAGTGCTCTTACCATGATCTTCTCTCCATTTCTCTCCAACCCTAAAAGCTAGGCGGGATTTCTCTCTGATCTATTCAACCAAATTATTAAACTTTGATTAAATTTCTTCGTCTTCTTTTACTTTTGGAGTAAATGCACTAAAATTTCCCAATGTTTGGGGGTGGTTTCTGTAAATAACTTAACATTTTAAGTCATTCAGTTTAATACATTAACATTTCAATATGTTACATTTTGCCATCCTTTTTTCTGTGTTACATTTTCTATTCTTTTTTGCCGTGTGTTAATTTTTGGACAATTTTGCGCTTGATTTCTCGACAATTTGGCTTGGGTGAGAGAGTGGGTTAGAGAGAGAGAGAGAGAGAGAGAGAGAGAGAGAGAGAGAGTTGCAGGACATGTTGCAAGTAGAAACACTAGAGTGTGGTGAATAGCGTTTTATGAAATATTATAAAAACCTCTTAAGTGTTTTTATCTAAGACTTCAACAAGTGCTATAACCTTAGTTGAGTCTTAATCAACAAATTAATTGTGCAAGTATAAACTATGGAATTCTAAACTCAAGAATGCAAGATAAAGAGATTAATGCAAAGAGAGCAATCACAAACACACAATAATTACCCACTTGGCTTAGTCCACTATCAACCTCCACAACGGAAGAATATTACACAACTCCTCTGCACCACACCTTAGTGCAAGGATCAATTACAACACCAGCATCTCCAACCAACACCTTTAACAATAAGAGAAACCAACATTCCTTCTAACACAATGCAGAAATATACTTATAAAACCATTTGATGAAGACAATGTTGCTTATAGCCTTACTTGAAGCATTTATGAACATGTGAGGTTATAGAAAGATTTTAATCTCAAAGAATATGGATACATTCGGCTTTGGAGATCAAAGGTTTTCACTAATAGATTGAAAGAGAAAACTTTAGAGCTTTCGGCCAAAAGAAGGGGTTTTGCTTAAAAGCTTTGATCACTTAGAAAGCTTTTATTTTTCCAATAAAAATTGATCCTAAAATCATGGTAATAACTTCTAAACAACCATCAATTTATAGGGTGAAAATTGTGCTATAAGAAATCCTAAGACTACCCTCAAAATGGTGAAAAAAACAACTAGTTACGGATTTTTATATAGCAAAAGGCCAATAACTAGTTCCTAGTCGACTAAAGTTGTCTCAGCTAGTCGATTAGACAGACAACTCTAGTAGAGTAGTGCCAGTCATATAAAACATGGAGCAAAATTGCAAGCTCTCTATCAGCATCCTAGTAGACTAGTGTTACTGAATTAATCGTCCAATCCATTGATTAGCCAAGTAATCCTAATATTTTAGTCGACTAATGCTGACATTCTGACAACCATTATTTCTAGTTATTCTAGTCGATTGGGTATCATATCTAGCCGATTAGTTAGCCTATAAAAACATGAGGCTTGCCTTCAAAACTTAGGAAATGAGTGCTTCAATAATAATTTAACAAAAATCTAAGACAAGATATAATTTACATCAAAATTTACATAAGCTTTGACATTGTCCTTTGATATCCATCACCTTGGTTTTGATTTATTTGGTCTTGACATGTTTTGGTTGAGCTTCACTTAGCTTTGAACTCTTTAATATTACATGCACTCATAATTCATTAATATACAAAATGTTTACTCATCATCAGAATATGTTTCAGGGTGACTCAATACTCAACATTCTACCCCATTTTAATGATGACAAATATAGATACATAAAATATGAGAGAAATAAACTTACTCGTCCTGCACAGACGTATATTGTTAGAATAAACAATCTAAAGCTCCTAATTCATAAATGCATGTAAGAAGTAAGCACATATAAACATATTCAACTACGTATCACGTGTACCACAGATTGTGCTAAAAGAATGCATGAGTTCAAGCAATGAAGTTTCAGAGTAACTTCAAGAAACATGATATCACATGTCAAGAAGAAAGTTTTTATGGAGCATGTTAGAAAAAAATTTCAATTAGCTCCTTGGAACCACACCAAGATGTCTTACTTCATTCTGATACCAAAGTTGCCTCTAATCCGATACCAAATGTTAATTATATCAAATCCAAGTGTAGTTGGAAATCAAATGTTAATTATATCAAATCCAAGTGTAGTTGGATATCAAATGTTAAATGCCTAGTGTTTATTACAACATTTTTTATGTTCCTTATTTTTCTTCCATTTGACAATAGCAAAAAGTATGACTCAATATTCAATTTTTATATTTCATTTTCACAAAGTATTCCAAAATCTCTTCTTAACTTCTTAATGAATGAACCAATTTTTAATGCCTTCGTGAGTATTTCAGCTACTTTATGTTTAGTTGAATGTATTTTAGTTCTATATCTTTCTTAGTAGCATGATCATATAGAAAGTGATGTCCAATATCTATATGATTTGTTCTAGAATGATACACATGATTCGTGGTTAAATTAATAGCACTAGTGTTATCCCAAAATATTAATGAAGTAGGACACTTAATTCCATAGTCCGCTATGGTTTGCCTCATCTAGAGGAATTGAGCACAAGCCAACCCAACAGCTAATACTCTGCTTCAGTTGTGGATACGAAAACTGAGTTTTGCTTTTTGCTAAACCAGGATACTAAAGAATGCCTTAAAAATGGCATGTTCAACTAGTACTCTTTTTACTGGTCTTGCAACCGGCAAAGTTAGCATCACTATATGATATTAGATTGAATGTGCTACCTTTATGATAATATAAACCAAAATCGGATGTGGATTTAAGATACCTAAAAATATGTTTAACAGATTTTAAATGCGACTCTTTTGGATCAATATGAAATCTAGCACAAAGACATATACTAAATATTATATTAGGTTTACTTGCAGTTAAACAGAGTAATGTCTGCTTATACCTCTGCATCTTTTCTGATCAACAATTTTACTTTTAGGATCCTTATCCAAAGAAGTAGACATCGTCACGAGTGTCTTTGCCTCTCTCATTCTCCATTCCAAAGTGTTTGAGAAGCTCCCTTGCATACTTGCTTTGATGGATGAATATCCCTTCTTTGAGTTGCTTGATTTGTAATCCTAGAAATAAGTTGAGCTCACCCATGTGGCTCATTTCAAACTCCTCCTGGATCAACTTAGCAAACTCTTTGCGTAGATTTTCGTTAATAGATCCAAAGATAATAACTTCAACATATATTTTTATTAAAAATGATGTAATTTTTAACTAATTTTAAAAAGAGTGTTGTATGAACCTTTTCTACATTATATAATGAATCTAAAAGAAATTTTTTAATCTTTCATACGAGGTACTTAGGCTCTAAGTGCCTGTTTTAAATCATATAATGCTTTCTTTAATTTAAAACCATGGTTAGAAAAATTTTCCTGCTCATATCTTGGGGGTTGTTTAACAAAACCTTCTTCTTTAATGTATCTATTTAAGATAGCTCTCCTAACATCCATTTGAAATAGAGTGAAATTCATATAACTATCATAAGCTTATAATATCCTAATGGATTCTAACCTAGATATGGGAGCAAAAGTTTCATCGAAATCAATACATTCTTCTTATGAAACACTTTTGCAACTGACTTTGCTTTATTTCTCAGGACTTGACCATCTTCATCCAGCTTGTTCTTGAAACCCCATTTGGTGCCAATAACCTGGTGATCTTCGGTCTTGGTACTAGCTCTCAAACTTGATTTTTTTCAAATTTAATCAGCTCCTCCTGCATAGCATAAATCCAAGAGCTATCTGTCAAAGCATCTTCAACCTTCTTGGGTTCTATGCTAGATATAAAAGCACAATGCATCATGTATTCTATTTGGGATCTAGTCTTAACTCCATCACATATATTTCCTATCAGTTGTATGTGGGGGTGTTTGGTGGTCTCATTATAAGTTTTAGGTAAAGTTCTAGAATCTACACAAGCAACACATAGCTTTTCTAAAGAATCATTTACATTAACTAATTCTTTTTCATTTTCTATAATATTAGACACTTTATTTAGAGATTCATCAAGTGTTACATGCATTGTTTCTTCCATTTTTAAAGTTCTTTTGTTGAAAACACGATAAGCTTTACTTCTTAAAGAATATCCAACAAAAATACCCTAATCTAATTTTAAATCAAATTTATCTTGTATTCAAAATGAAGCATTTATAACCAAAAACTTTGAAATATAAAACATTAATAATTCTTTTATAAAAAGTTCATAAGATGTTACCTTTAAGTGTAATCTTATAAGAACTCTATTTTGAACGTAACAAGCTATAGCGACGGCTTTCGCTCAAAGATACTAGGATAGATTGCCTTTGCAAAGCATTGTACGTGAACACTCTTATAGAGATCTATTTTTCCTTTCAATTACTTCATTTTATGGAGTAGCTCTAGGAAAAGCAAAATTATATGTGATTCTATGCATATCATAAAATTCGTCAATAAATTCATTTTCAAATTCTCCACCATGATCGATTCTAGTAGAGAATTTTTTTTTTGAAGAAACTGAGTTTTGAATACATTTGAAAAAAATTCTTACCCTCGAAAAGTGTTTCTTTCTTATTATTTAAAAACAAAACCCATATAATCTCAAAAAATCATGACTATAACAAACACATATTTGCTTCCATTAAGTGATGCTACCCTAGAGGGACCAAATAGATCTGTATGTAATAGTTCTAATGGTTTCTTAGTAGTAATTGCATCAACACATGTAAATGAGCTTTAATGCATTTTGCCTTGTTGGCATGCATTACATAAATTATTTAATTTATAATTCAATTTTGGTTAACCATCTACTAAATATTTTTTCAAAATCTTGTTTATATTGTAAATATTTCCATGACCAAGTCTTCTATGCCATAGAAGATGGTAATTTGTAGAAGCCACTAAGTATATATTTGAATCATGAAAGTCCATGGATAAAGTGTATATATTGTTCGACTCTAATATGAATTCCTAATTGATAGAATATTCATAGGAGTTTTGGTTTGACTAATCCACCCTGGTTTTAGGATTTGAATTGGATTCAAATCAAGAGTCCTAGTGAGATTGGAAAACATATTTTATATGTCTTCTTCTTGTAGCACAATTGGATTCAAGTAGAATTCATCTTCTCTCTCTATATAAGGGGTAGCATGTGGGTTAACTAAGAGATGAGAAAATAATATACCAACCACACAATATCTCATGGAGACATATTGCGGCATATGTGCATTTAGCAAGAGAGCACACAATTGTTGTATGCATGGATTTCTATAGGATTGATTCCATTGGTGGATTATTTTAGAGCATGCAATTGTTGCATAAATATCTATCTAAGGAAAGCCACCCACCCACCCACCTTGCATGGCCGAGCTCTCATGCGTATTCATGGTCCCAAAAATTGCAAAAGATCAAAGAGTTGATCTTTTATAAAGGAGAATAATATGATTATTTTCCGTGATGTACATCAGAGTTTCTTCTCTGATCTCCTATCAATCAGTAGCTACATCGATTAGGAGTTGAGGATCGTGACGAGGTTTTCACCGCTGTGCGACCTTTATTGTAACATAGAGGATAGAGCGGCAGCGTGTGGTCTTCATCAGAAAAGTTTTTGGATCCACGGATATTGTGTAAGTATATCAATGCAAAGGTATGATAAAATACTAGCATTAACTTTGTAGTAGATCTTGGCTAAGATATGCTAGTCATATAAAAGTTTGATTTTTTAGTCTTATGCTGCATGCTAAATTGTTTAGTGTACATTGCTTATTTCCTTACAGTGGCATTAGTGCCATGCTGCAAATCTTGAGATTATGTTATTTTGATGATTTAAAATTGATTACAAATCGAATTTTTATGCATCACAAATCTATTGTTGTACCGTGCATTAATATGATTCACACAATGATAATAATGCAAGTTGTATGCATGCATATATAATTAAAAATTAGAATTTAATCATCACAAAACCGATATTGCATAAATCAGTCGCAGTACTAAATTATTCGACTAGCGAGAATGCCTAGTCGACTAATCGGGAAACTAGTCGACTAGTATTGTAGAGCTATTCGACTAGCTTACCATCAACTGATTTGCATAACTTGGTGATTGTAGATTAATCGACTAGAGTATGATGCCTAGTCGACTAATGCCGTAATTTACAATGGGACTTTTCCCTAATTGTGATTTTTAAAATTTAAAATTTTAATTATTGATGCAAAGGTTGCGTTTGATCTTGAGATGCATACATACATATTTTCTAATGCATTGCAAAGATCAAGTGTTGATCTTGTGTATGCGGAGGAATATAATATGATTATCTTCACTCCAAATATTAGAGAATTTACATTAAATATGCAATATACGATATTGCGTATATGTGATGATTTTAAAGATTTATAAAATCAATTTTGAATCTAAGATTGTATTTTCATGATATTTGTTATATGATAAGAAATTAGTTTCATGGAAATAAATCTTGGAAGAATTTTATAAAATAAAATTCTTGGATCCATTTATTTTATGTTATGATCATGATTTATTTAGGAAATTTATGAGATAAAATTCTTGGATCTATTTTCGTCATGATATGATCATGATTTATTTGCAATACTGTGTTGTTGCAGGGATTACTTGCAAAATTAATCGTTTGCTTAAATTGCTTAATTAGCTTTATAATATGATTATTGGATAAATAATTATGAGGATCATACGTTCGCTCTGCCATTAGTTATCCAAGCTAATAGTGTATGACATCGCCCTAGCTCCCAATAATTATTAAGCACTTTTTATTGGATTATTTTTGCATACGAATAAGTAATTTTTATGCAATCATTTAATATGATTAAATACTATTGTGGCTCACAAAATATGAATTGTTTGCAAATTATTTGCTCATGTATCATATTTTGCACAAAATCTAATTAATTCGATTAATTAGTAGATATCAACCTAAGGAAGTTGGAATTAGAAAAGACTTATTGGTAGCTATTGGCTTTGATCCAATTAAATCAACATGACTTAGTTTTTCCAACTATATCATGTCCATTTTGTTCAAAATCCTTTTAAATATTATCTATAGCCCTCCATCATTTCAAAGAAAGTAGATTACATTAAAATTGGCCGGGTCGTTGTTAATGAAGGTCAAGCCACATCGTTCCAATTCAAGTGATGCATTTTTGCTATCATGAGATGAATTCAGGGGGGGTGTGTGTGAGTGTAAGGGTGGACCTTGTTGATGAAGGTCAAAGGCGCATTGCTCGCATGCTACTGAATACGAAATGTATGTGAAGGACTTGACTAGACTTTATGGCTTGTTGACGACAGTCGAGGTCATAAAGGGCTAAGGGCAAAAACCATATTGTGAGTTGTAATGTGTTGCAATTGACAAATGAGTTTGTCTACCTGCTATATATTGCGATAACTTGTTGACGAAGGTCAAGGTTGTCGATATCAAGATAGTTGGATCTTAATTCCCACTAAGAAATTATATGATAATTTCTGTCTATCTTTTGGATTGAAGATATTCACAAAATTAGTGGGAGAAATAATTAGATAAAAACCAGTCTAATTATTCATGAATGTCTGTAACATCCTAATAACTCTTTTATGTTATTATGCAACATCATGTCTAGCCTTGAATATATCCTTTATTTTGATCACACCCACTTGAACATATTATTGTAATTGGTTGATAAAATTTTGGTATGCATTGACATTTGACAAATTATCATGCATCATATTTGCAACCACATTAATCCACCAACTGAGAATTCCAACAATATAGATATGATTTATATAATTTATCCTCACGATGAATTGGACTCATAGCAGAGTTGGAATAGTTGGGGTTGAATAATGATTTATATGGAGATATAATTCTTATTCATCATATAGTCTTCTCTCAGTTTGTATTGAATGTCAATATGAACAAATAAGAAAATGTTTCCATTGCTCCTCAAAGTATTGAAGTGTGCATGGAGTTCCTTTTCAGAAAAAAAGACAATGATGAATAATTGCAGAAGATGTATGTTTTCTTTTTGTTGCACTGAAAGAGAAATTACAAGGATAACTTGGAACTCTTGGTAAGAATGTGCATGTTACGACTTATCTATAGTGCGTGTTCATAATTCAAAACAAACTCCCTAATTCTAATTTGGGTACATGATACTTAAGTTAATTCTAAAAAATGTAAATGTTAAATGCGATGAGAATTATTAGAAGAGTTGGAGTTGGTGGGATGACTATGCTAATTGGAAACTAGAGCAAGTGTGGTTACTATTTTCATAAAGTATACTCTCACCAAGGATTACCTTATGGTGATAGATTTTATGTCGTTTATTTCTGTACCAAATATAATATTGTATAGGATTTTTCATGGACAAAGAATGATACATGTTGGAAGAATGTTGTGAACATCTTCCTTTAAATTATTTCGGTAAGTTAAATAAAAGCGTATAATGTTTTGAATGTATGAATCACATTAAATATTAATGCGATAAATGCAAGAAAGATTCCAAATATACATAAAACCTCTTGCAAGATTATAGACAAAGCCATAAGTAAGAAATATTTAATAGTTGCATAAGAAAGAATTATGAATCCTTTGTGATTATGAAACACTTGTAACTTGCAAATCTTATCTCATATGCTTAATGGCTATAATACCTTTGTTGGATAAAGGAAAAAGAGTTAGGAAACTCTAAGGACTTATACATGGTGATGTATGTAGTCCAATGTGTGGGATCATGCGGATGGCAGACAACACTAGAAGGAGGATTGAATATGGTTGTCAACGAAATAATAATTTTTTTGATAAATTAACACCCTTCTTTAATGTTGCATAAGTCTCCGAGTAGAGTGACCTAGCTTGGTACTTACTCTACTCAATATAAAAGCTTGTAATGATAAATAAAAGAGATAACATCGGAATAAAAATATTACAAGCGAGTATACAATATGAGAGAGAGAGAAAATCATGCGCAAACACAACGATTTTACCATAGTTCAGCCCAATCTTGGCATACGTTTAGCAACCAATCCACTAGATCTCAACCGAGAGCAACCTTACCTCAAGTCAACGATGATGACTTGTACAACCTCCTGGCTGCACTTGCTAGTAATTTTCAACACCTAGTTACAACCCAACTAGGAATTTCCAATTACAACTCAACACTTCCCTTCACGCATGAATTACAACTTTCAAACCTTCTTCAAAAATTTAAAATATATAAAAATGAAATTACAAAATGTCTATAGCCAATATTATATATATATATATATATATATATATATATATATATATATATATATATAGAGGTTGACTAGGATCCATTCGGATGGATCAAACATGCGGATCCATCCAAGTGGAATTTAAAGCTAGACAATGTAAATAGAAAATCCGACCGTTGGATGTCATCTAACATGTCTAAACTAGCTCCAAACAAAATTTCAACTAATTTGGACATGTTTTGCCCATGCATCAAGTGGTTGCAAAATCGATGTTTTTGAATAGTTATAAAATCGGCTAATTTTGTAACCACTTGATGCATGGGCAAAACATGTCTAAAGTAGTTGAAATTTTGGTTGGAGCTAGTTTAGACATGTTAGATGACATCCAACGGTCGGATTTTCTATTTACATTGTCTAGCTTTAAATTCCACTTGGATGGATCCACATGTTTGATCCATCCGAATGGATCCTAGTCAACATATATATATATATATATATATATATATATATATATATATATATATATATATATATATATATATATATATATATATATATATATATATATATATATATATATATATATATAGAGGGATCTTCAAATGCGAAAAAAGGGCTTTTCGCACCGTGCGAAAACAATTTTTTTATTTTTTTGAAATTTGTTTTTTCAAAAATTCTTTTTTTGATGTTTAATCCATACAATTATATACCCCAGGGAAAATAATGGGTGAACCCGTTGGGCATTAGAGCACCCATCCACCCGTTACAAATTTAACGGTCTCAAAACGTGCGGATTTGATGAAATGCCTTGATCGAAGGCCAAATGGCATTATTTCTCAACCATTATTTTTTGAGGAGGGTATAACAACATATAATGAGAGTGGAAAAAAGAATTTTTGAAAAAAAAAATTTCAAAAAAAAACTAAAAACATTTTTGCACGGTGCGAAATGTTTGCATTTGAAAATTTTCCTATATATATATATATATATATATATATATATATATATATATATATATATATATATATATATATATATATAAGTGAATATTGTGGCTAAAAGAAATGAAAAGTTCTTTTGATCAAATTAAAAAGATTGAACTTAAGCTTAAACTTGATCAAAAAGAATTACTTGAAATTGAGTCTCTAAAATAATATCACTTGGGCTTTAGAGATCAATAAACAAGTATGAAGGCCAAGAAGACAAAAAATCAGTAAAGAGTTTTTTGCACAAGAAAAATTAGAATAAGACCAAGAAGATTTTGAAAGAAACTTGAGAGCTTGAGAATTTTGAGCAATAAACAGTGATATAATTGATTTATATTTGATGTATGAAACCCTCTGAAGTCTTGGGTATTTATAAAGGAAAACTCGGCTCAAAATCAACTCAAAAAATCTTTTCAAATGGATAGTTAACGGCAAGTAAAATTTGAAATCAAGTTTCCATAAAAGCTGAGAGTTGACCCAGATAGTCGATAAGTTTGGCTGATAGTCGGCTATTCCAAGTGATAGTTGGCTAGCTCAGAAACTTGAGGATTCTGGGTAAAATTCTCCAGACATAGTCAGCTATTTGTTTCAGATAGTCGGCTATTTTAAGATACCTAAGTTTTCTACTAGAAATTACTTTGAAAATATTTTATAGAATTATATTAAAATACTATATAATTAAATACAGTTAAAACTATTTTTCAAGAATTTTTGTGTGTGTGTAATGAATATATGTTGGATTTAACATTCTAGACTTATAACTTACACGTACACACATCTCTAGCTCTTGATCTTCATTCCTTGACTTAAGCCATTTAGTCTTGATCTTGAGTCCTTGGTTGAGCCATCATTTGCTCCATTCATTGGCTCGAAGATAGACTTCTCCAACATTGCTTCTATGTCCTTTATGTGAGATTTTCATTTAATTTGATCTTCATGGCTACAAAATGTTTTATCAATTCCTATACACACATGAAATAAATATTTTAGTACACATATCACTTTTGTTCATCATCAAAATCTACTGGGGTGGGTCTCAATATCCCAACACAATGTCTACATTAGCAAGAAGTGGACACTCCTACTTTATGAAAGTACAGTGCATGAGCTGGTGTTAAGATTGTTCGATGAGATTGAAGGGGAAAACATTCATTTTTGAAAATCCTTCATCCTTAAGAGAGAATAGGATTCTACCTCAGGTTACTCTCCCTTAAACATCAAGGAAAACAAATCGTACTTTATTAGATAAGATGTGGTCCACGATGAGTGATGCTGAGTCGTCTCTTTCCTTCAAAGGCTATGCCTTAGAGAGGATAGTGCATATGTTGGTCATGGTTCTATGCCCAACTTTGTATATGAGATATGAAAGAGGACCCAATCTTAAAGTTGTTAAGATTTGGGGTTGAGGCATGAGACTTGATGTGTTTAGTTTGTAAGATATCTAAAAAAATTTCTAAGGATATTTTCTATCAATCTGAGAAACAAAAGAGTCTTGTTACTCAGTATACCACCTTCTTAGAGAAGGAAGTCTCTTGATTAAGAAATGGTGGGCAATGTGATAAAACTGGAAGGATTTCCTGATGCACAATCTAAAATGATTAAAAGACAGAACCAAACGTCAATGCTATACTCAGCCAATTAGGAAAATGAGTGGACGTCATGGTTGCTGATGGTCCTACTGTTTTCCTAGAAGCCATGTAGAGTGGGGACTCTGCAAGATGACTTGGCCTATGTGATCCGGAGTGGAAAGGTTGAGACCTACTAGGCAAGGTTGATGAGATTTTAACACTTGTAACCAAGCACTAGTCCATTCGGATAATGCTCGCTAGAGTAGCTTTCCAAGACTCGAGC
The DNA here is from genome assembly GCA_030789695.1 of Scilla litardierei. NCBI lineage: Eukaryota > Viridiplantae > Streptophyta > Magnoliopsida > Asparagales > Asparagaceae > Scilla > Scilla litardierei. The sequence goes on from CM061142.1 coordinate 461,940,965, forward strand.
TAGAGATCTAGAAGTCAGTGGGAGCAAGAGTCAAGAAGATTGATCATCCAAATTGATGATGTAGTCAAAGGGTTTGATTCTATCAAAAAATGAATGGACCATGCATACATAAGGTCAGTGGGAGCGTTGTCATAATCCTTGTAGTGTTTGAGGATTATGTGGTTTTCTGATAAACAACATAGAGATGTTGAAATCAATCAAAGCACAGACGTCACTAGATTTCTCCATAACGATTTTGGGAGAATCTTGTTTTATCGTAAAAGGGTTTACGGTGGGAGTAGTAATCTTTCTGCAAAAGATTTACTGACTCAAAGTTTCCAAGGTGACATGCACGCCAACTGATCATTGGGAGGATAAGCTTTCAACATTAGTGGAAGGGCAGTAGTTTGGAAGAGTTCCAAACTCCAAGTAGAGTACTATGGCTAAATATACACATACTCATAAATACAAACTATACATAATGATGCATAAGGAGATCTTTGGATGGTGATCCAAAGAACAACTTGAACACATTTCATGTGAGAGATGAAGTTCAAGATAACATAAAATAAAGGGTTAGCATGTAGCAGATCCACTCACAAAGTAATTTTTAAAAACTGCCTGGAGAGTTTGGTGGATAAGACCAGCATGTATATATTGTAATAGGCCGTAAGTGCAAGTGGAAGATGCTAGGAAATATGTTCCCTTACGTCAATTAGTGAATTGACATCTCTCATTCAAAATGATAGTAAGCTATCTTGTCCATTTAATTTGAGTAATCCTTGTACATTTAAGCATGTACCTATGAGGTTACAATATAATTACATTAGATAAAGTTCTTGGGGAAGTGTGTGATGTACATTGGAATCATGATGAGATCAGATAATAAAGCCCAATGGTATCTCCTAAAATGTTCTTAGACATTGGCATATCGAGAATAAGATATTAGTGTTCTAGATAGACTAGTGTGTGTTGAGCTCAACCATTGGATGGTAGTGGCCATCCTCATATCTGATTGATGTGGAAACATCGTGAGACAACGCACATGTGTTTGTTAGAGAATAAGTTCACAGAACGAATTGTCGAGAAGCTTCTGCATAGTTTTCATACTCTGACTGTCAAATAGAAAGCTCTCAAATGGCAGTAGGTTTTGCATAGTCCTTATTACCTAAGATGTGCTAAAGGACCTTGAGCATGAAGGTTATACTTTGGCTCTTACCAAAGATCGATATTACACCCGATACGTAGGTACACGTTGGGTATAGTCAGAAGCATGTGAAGGGAGTGGCCACCATTATGGGGATTTGTCTCCTCTGGTATGAGAGGTTATTGATGCACAAACCCAAATGTGAATTGTAGTTAAGTCCTTGGCCAAGGCGGAAGGATAAACTTTTTATGGTGACAAGTTGTATCCAACCTCGAATACTATGGGACACAGTCCGCTCTAAACGTAAGGTGTAATGGGGTTTTGTTACGCCTCGCTCTCCCAAATACGGTAGACGCGTAGCATGACAAGGCCACCATAGTATCCAGACACAGAGCTTTTAGCCCTTATTCCAAATACTACTAGACATTAATTGTGATTAAATTAAACTATATATGCAGGCCACTACGACATACTGGAATATTACAGAGAAAATAAAGGCAAAGTACTCCAACAGAATTTAAATCCATAAATACTGAAAGGAAATATAAAACTTTACATCATAATAAACAAGTTACATTATACATACATCGACTGTACAGGGGGTACAAAAGGTACAAAAGTGTGGTAAAACCTAAAAGGAAAACCCCAACCCACAAAAGAAAGACAAATGGTGTCCACACCCAATACAACTGTCACGCCCCGCTTCCCATTGTACTTGGGAGCGAGGACGCGACGAAGGTCCGCATGTGCTTAAAGCAAGAAGGAGGTACTTTTTCTTTCCTCTCCTCCTTGGTTTAAGCACACTACGCGTCTGTGTGATAACATTCTGCAGGTTCTTGCATGCGACTCAAACAACACAGATAATATATTTAATTACAACCTCAAGTCTCAAAATTGATACAACAAAGAATGAAATGAAGGAGGGCATAGAGCCCATACAAATTTTTGAAAGAAACAACAATGTACAATAAAGATGCGAATGCACATCGCTTCTCAGCGTAGGAACTTAGCGGCAAGGCAGTTCTGGTCAACCTGCTCAGTCTCTAAGTAACTCCTCAGCAAACCTGTCTAATACCTGACGTATATTTCACAAAACAAGGAAATATACGTCAGCGAGGGTCGCTCGGCAAGATTTAAAAAGGATAAAAGAAACTTGACCCTCGGCAAGGTTTTCGAAAAGATTTCATAGCAATACGAGTAACAAATTGAATTTACATTAGTTAAAGCATGGCATCATGAGGAATATGTGAGCACTGACAAGTGTAGTGTACAAAGCAGTGAGCAGGTGAAGTGTAGTGCACAAAGTAACGAATATGGCATGGTGTAATGTGTACAGCAATAAGAATGGCGGGTGTGTGTGTACAGTAATAAACATAGCAAGCGTGGTGTGTACAGCAGTGACGTGGCAAGTGTAGTGTGTACATCAAATAACATGGCAGTTCTAAGCAGGTTGAAATAAAGTAATGACTTGGCAATTTGTAATTTCACATCCGTGTTTCTATTCACTCCTAGGGTTCTCGCCTTTAGGTCGTGATGAGAAGGTCGTTCCTCTCACGGGGGCTTACCGTGATTGACGCTAACCCACCGCGTGCGGGTGGTGCTCTTGAGGAGAGTACCTTTCATACGCCTAGTGGCCGCTCAACCCTAACCCCACCCAAAAGTTTTCCGGAACACGAGCCGGCCTAGTCGTTTTACGAGCACGAATTTGTCAACTCACATGACACTCACGAAAGTCACGATTTCACCGCTTGGGCGCACGAACTCACAATTTCATGAATTCAGGTATTTCATTTAGTCAATACGTTCCATCAATACATGTTCCATCAATAACCATTCAATCGAAAGTGTACAGGCATGATGTGCAACGTGACAAAGGCAAAACGAACAAATTCTTGATTCAACATTTAAATGTAACGATATTAAAAACAGAAAATGTACACTTGCATATCAGAATAACTCAGGTCAAAGCAATTAAAAGCAACGGTTTCAAGATACGTAAAAAGTGCACTTGCCTGATAAGTACGGGTGTCCAGACGGGCGTAACGATGGGCGTGATTTATCTGCGAGATCGGATTTTCGATATTAATCTAAAAGTGTTAAACTAATTACACTATAATCTAGCATGAATAATTAGTGTTCATACTAACATATCTATACTTACAGCCATATACCCTAATGTACACTAACATTTATATAAATAAAAGAACCAACATATAGCACAGCTCTTTCATGCAGTGGCATATATATATATATATATATATATATATAGGTTAGGGTGTACATCAACCAATATAACTACTGCATAAATACAGAACCATAAACATAATCCCTAAACTATTACAAACTATGCCATGAACTAAGAAATTGATTACTTAATGTGCATCCAAAGTAGATGTGTTCCAAGATAAAAACAGGTTTCCTAGCCAGAAATGAAAATTAGGTTTCGGGAGCATTAGATTGATCTATCAAATCATTGGTTCTGTCTTGAGAAAGGGCATACGATAAACCTGGGTTTAAGTTAGAGAAAGGATATCTGAGAGTCCTATGCTCTTTCCGGACACTTCAAATAGGTCTGTTGACTCGCTTGTTCTCACTTTTGTCATTCTCAGTTTGTTTTGTTTAGTACTTCATTCATCAAGACGGCATTTTAGTTCATCAATACATTGTGAAGACTGATTTCATTTTACATTTCAATGTTACTCCCTGACAAAGAACATGCATTCTTTTGACTCTGATAACATGTTAAGACGTATTATAATATGATTTTGGGGCATAGTGAATTTTACTAGTAAGGAAAGTATTGGGGCTGATAGATTCTTAACCTAAAAGTTTAAGCTATAAGGTAGACTCCCAACTTCAATTTTATGTTCTTCGCTCATTCTGTTATTTCCTACGTGGGACTATTTTTCTTTTCCACCAAATGTTGCTCCCTCAATAAGAGTCTTCCTCTCATCAAGTTGTTTATCAATATTAGTACAGTTAGATAAATGTTCACAAATATTCTGCATATTCCAAGTTATATACTTTTAAATTATTACCCATACTATAAAATGTAATACCACACACATATATAGTACTGTTTATGAAATTTAATACGTATCTACTCACAGCTCTCTGAGCGCACCAAGATGCAGTTGCATTTCCTTGCAGGTGGCGCATGCGGTGATTTGTGACTGCGAAGGGAGTGGCGCTGACAGGGGGCGAGGAGGCAGGAGCCGGAGCTTGGTGGGGTGGCAGGGTTCGAGCGGGTGTCCGGCAACCGAAAGGGAGGAAGGAGTTCCCGTACGGCGTGGTGGCTGAGGGCCGCCGTGCGGGTGTTGTGCAGCCTGGGGGAGAAGGCAGCATGTCGGAAGAAGGCTGAACGAAATGGCCGGCGGCCTGGAAGTGAGAGGGGGGTAGGGGTGATATGTCTTGCTTATGGAGAAGCAAAGGGGATATGGGGTTGTCAGGCGGTGAGGAAAGCTTTGGTCCGATGGGGAGAAGAGCTGGGCGCCTGAAGTTTCGGTAGGGGACAGGTTGGATGCATGTGGTTGAGAGGGAGAGAGCCCTAGGTTAGCAAAACAAGACAGGGCGGCTCTGTGATGGGAGAGTGAAGGATGTAGGGTGGGTTTGCATGAGAACTGTGGGGTTTCTTTTGGTTTTTGTGCAAAATAAAAAGTCTGCCACCTATAACCTTTTATAATATTAGAAGAGGCTGGTTGATTTTGTCTTGTGTGAGACCTAGGGGTAAGGCCTGTTAGTCCCCTCTTTTTTTGTAGGGAGCAGTTAGAGGTGAGATAGGGTTACGTGGAAATCGTGGGGGATTTGAGGGGCGACGTGGGATACGGGGTGGGTTAGGATTTGAAAAGTAACAGTTTGATTTGTTTTGATTTGTTTTTATTATTATTATTATTATTATTATTATATAAAAACTAACCGCATGATCATGGTTTATTAGGTTGTAAAATATTTAGTAGTTTATAAGTTAAAAAGATTTGATTCTAATTAACAGACTTGATTCCTAAAGGATTTTTAAAACGTGTACTGTGAGAATTTTGCAATGAATTGTTTTTTTTTCAAAAAAAAGGTTTTATTAATTAATAATAATGTAATGGCAGGTTGGTCCCCCGACATCCGAAAATTAAAAGGAGATACCGGGACGATCGCGCCTCCGAGAGGATCGTGAATACAGGGTCCGGACACGCGTTTGAGCTACGGAATAGTAATAATAAAACCAAATACGAAAAATAATCTTACGAAACAAGATACGCACTAAAATATGTACGACCGGAAAGTGGCCGTTACATCCTACCCACCTTAAAGAAAATTCCGCCCTCGGAATTTCTATCGACTACGGTGCTGGGAAAAATAGATAAGGATGAAGCTCATGCATATCTTCTCTCGGTAAACGCACACCACACTCTCTACCATATGCACACACTCCACCAATAATTAACAACTACGCGGTCGTGCGTAAATGCTCAACCAATAATACTAACACTAATAATTAATAACAATGGTAGGGTCACTATTAGTAATACTAGTTAACAACCATGCTAGTGATAATAATAACAAACATTCGTATATTTCTGGTTCATATCAATATTATAACCAATATACCATAACTATAACACAACCCAATTAATTCTAGTCATCGTACAACACATTTATAACCGCGCAAATACTTTAATATTCTTGCACATTGAGTTGCTAATTACAAGTGTGCCATCACCTTGCACCCCCACATCATTATTAATACGCCATGCACCATTATATGTATACAATAATAATCCTCAATCACATAGTACTGCATGCCATATAAACATCCTACTCAATACTAATACCTAAGTATAATCTTATTCAGTCAAATAAAACTTCAATGATACAATCGCTTCACACACTAAATAATACACTAAGCACACCACATAATGCATATCACTATTTACGGGCATGGGCACCCAATATATATCTAATACACAACAATAGACAGGCTCCCCTATATATAGTGCTAAGGTCATCACAATTTACCCACCTTAAGCTCAAGTCCGTCCTCAGACTTCCTTGAATATAGCCAACTCATGGATGAGCGGACTAAGGAATTAAGGTTACTTTACCCTAGACATACGTACAATATAAAACAATGTACACTCACACTTTCACTCTTATACATACATCATATAGTCACATACTTATATATACACACACAAACATTACATACATGTCTGTACTAACATTATTACATACATACCCACCTATAAAAATTCCGTCCTTAGAATTTAATAAGGCTAACGTGAGGTGCAATGTCCGACAGAATCAAATGAGTTTTAAGATAGGCAAGGATGTGGACGATTTAAATGGATAACATGAAGTAGAAGGGTGATGACATAGAGGTAACGAAGGAAAGGATATGAACACAAAGAGTAAGGATGACTAGGGAATGATATTATGGGTCAACTACTAAGTATTTCTATGTTTGTCCCTATAGGAATAATGTCGAAGATGGCTTCATGATTGAGGGTGAACTTTATTGGGTCGACTGATGATTAGAACTCTCGGATTTTCAAATGGACAAGAACGGGGTATGGAATTCAAAGAAAGGTGTTCTTGAGAAACGAGATTGTAATCTTACCTATGTTGTTTGAAGTATTTTGCATAAGCACGACCTGCATGGGCCACCACTAAAACCTGTCACGCCCCGCTTCCCATTGTACTTGGGAGCGAGGACGCGACGAAGGTCCGCATGTGCTTAAAGCAAGAAGGAGGTACTTTTTCTTTCCTCTCCTCCTTGGTTTAAGCACACTACGCGTCTGTGTGATAACATTCTGCAGGTTCTTGCATGCGACTCAAACAACACAGATAATATATTTAATTACAACCTCAAGTCTCAAAATTGATACAACAAAGAATGAAATGAAGGAGGGCATAGAGCCCATACAAATTTTTGAAAGAAACAACAATGTACAATAAAGATGCGAATGCACATCGCTTCTCAGCGTAGGAACTTAGCGGCAAGGCAGTTCTGGTCAACCTGCTCAGTCTCTAAGTAACTCCTCAGCAAACCTGTCTAATACCTGACGTATATTTCACAAAACAAGGAAATATACGTCAGCGAGGGTCGCTCGGCAAGATTTAAAAAGGATAAAAGAAACTTGACCCTCGGCAAGGTTTTCGAAAAGATTTCATAGCAATACGAGTAACAAATTGAATTTACATTAGTTAAAGCATGGCATCATGAGGAATATGTGAGCACTGACAAGTGTAGTGTACAAAGCAGTGAGCAGGTGAAGTGTAGTGCACAAAGTAACGAATATGGCATGGTGTAATGTGTACAGCAATAAGAATGGCGGGTGTGTGTGTACAGTAATAAACATAGCAAGCGTGGTGTGTACAGCAGTGACGTGGCAAGTGTAGTGTGTACATCAAATAACATGGCAGTTCTAAGCAGGTTGAAATAAAGTAATGACTTGGCAATTTGTAATTTCACATCCGTGTTTCTATTCACTCCTAGGGTTCTCGCCTTTAGGTCGTGATGAGAAGGTCGTTCCTCTCACGGGGGCTTACCGTGATTGACGCTAACCCACCGCGTGCGGGTGGTGCTCTTGAGGAGAGTACCTTTCATACGCCTAGTGGCCGCTCAACCCTAACCCCACCCAAAAGTTTTCCGGAACACGAGCCGGCCTAGTCGTTTTACGAGCACGAATTTGTCAACTCACATGACACTCACGAAAGTCACGATTTCACCGCTTGGGCGCACGAACTCACAATTTCATGAATTCAGGTATTTCATTTAGTCAATACGTTCCATCAATACATGTTCCATCAATAACCATTCAATCGAAAGTGTACAGGCATGATGTGCAACGTGACAAAGGCAAAACGAACAAATTCTTGATTCAACATTTAAATGTAACGATATTAAAAACAGAAAATGTACACTTGCATATCAGAATAACTCAGGTCAAAGCAATTAAAAGCAACGGTTTCAAGATACGTAAAAAGTGCACTTGCCTGATAAGTACGGGTGTCCAGACGGGCGTAACGATGGGCGTGATTTATCTGCGAGATCGGATTTTCGATATTAATCTAAAAGTGTTAAACTAATTACACTATAATCTAGCATGAATAATTAGTGTTCATACTAACATATCTATACTTACAGCCATATACCCTAATGTACACTAACATTTATATAAATAAAAGAACCAACATATAGCACAGCTCTTTCATGCAGTGGCATATATATATATATATATATATATATATAGGTTAGGGTGTACATCAACCAATATAACTACTGCATAAATACAGAACCATAAACATAATCCCTAAACTATTACAAACTATGCCATGAACTAAGAAATTGATTACTTAATGTGCATCCAAAGTAGATGTGTTCCAAGATAAAAACAGGTTTCCTAGCCAGAAATGAAAATTAGGTTTCGGGAGCATTAGATTGATCTATCAAATCATTGGTTCTGTCTTGAGAAAGGGCATACGATAAACCTGGGTTTAAGTTAGAGAAAGGATATCTGAGAGTCCTATGCTCTTTCCGGACACTTCAAATAGGTCTGTTGACTCGCTTGTTCTCACTTTTGTCATTCTCAGTTTGTTTTGTTTAGTACTTCATTCATCAAGACGGCATTTTAGTTCATCAATACATTGTGAAGACTGATTTCATTTTACATTTCAATGTTACTCCCTGACAAAGAACATGCATTCTTTTGACTCTGATAACATGTTAAGACGTATTATAATATGATTTTGGGGCATAGTGAATTTTACTAGTAAGGAAAGTATTGGGGCTGATAGATTCTTAACCTAAAAGTTTAAGCTATAAGGTAGACTCCCAACTTCAATTTTATGTTCTTCGCTCATTCTGTTATTTCCTACGTGGGACTATTTTTCTTTTCCACCAAATGTTGCTCCCTCAATAAGAGTCTTCCTCTCATCAAGTTGTTTATCAATATTAGTACAGTTAGATAAATGTTCACAAATATTCTGCATATTCCAAGTTATATACTTTTAAATTATTACCCATACTATAAAATGTAATACCACACACATATATAGTACTGTTTATGAAATTTAATACGTATCTACTCACAGCTCTCTGAGCGCACCAAGATGCAGTTGCATTTCCTTGCAGGTGGCGCATGCGGTGATTTGTGACTGCGAAGGGAGTGGCGCTGACAGGGGGCGAGGAGGCAGGAGCCGGAGCTTGGTGGGGTGGCAGGGTTCGAGCGGGTGTCCGGCAACCGAAAGGGAGGAAGGAGTTCCCGTACGGCGTGGTGGCTGAGGGCCGCCGTGCGGGTGTTGTGCAGCCTGGGGGAGAAGGCAGCATGTCGGAAGAAGGCTGAACGAAATGGCCGGCGGCCTGGAAGTGAGAGGGGGGTAGGGGTGATATGTCTTGCTTATGGAGAAGCAAAGGGGATATGGGGTTGTCAGGCGGTGAGGAAAGCTTTGGTCCGATGGGGAGAAGAGCTGGGCGCCTGAAGTTTCGGTAGGGGACAGGTTGGATGCATGTGGTTGAGAGGGAGAGAGCCCTAGGTTAGCAAAACAAGACAGGGCGGCTCTGTGATGGGAGAGTGAAGGATGTAGGGTGGGTTTGCATGAGAACTGTGGGGTTTCTTTTGGTTTTTGTGCAAAATAAAAAGTCTGCCACCTATAACCTTTTATAATATTAGAAGAGGCTGGTTGATTTTGTCTTGTGTGAGACCTAGGGGTAAGGCCTGTTAGTCCCCTCTTTTTTTGTAGGGAGCAGTTAGAGGTGAGATAGGGTTACGTGGAAATCGTGGGGGATTTGAGGGGCGACGTGGGATACGGGGTGGGTTAGGATTTGAAAAGTAACAGTTTGATTTGTTTTGATTTGTTTTTATTATTATTATTATTATTATTATTATTATATAAAAACTAACCGCATGATCATGGTTTATTAGGTTGTAAAATATTTAGTAGTTTATAAGTTAAAAAGATTTGATTCTAATTAACAGACTTGATTCCTAAAGGATTTTTAAAACGTGTACTGTGAGAATTTTGCAATGAATTGTTTTTTTTTCAAAAAAAAGGTTTTATTAATTAATAATAATGTAATGGCAGGTTGGTCCCCCGACATCCGAAAATTAAAAGGAGATACCGGGACGATCGCGCCTCCGAGAGGATCGTGAATACAGGGTCCGGACACGCGTTTGAGCTACGGAATAGTAATAATAAAACCAAATACGAAAAATAATCTTACGAAACAAGATACGCACTAAAATATGTACGACCGGAAAGTGGCCGTTACAACAACACACCCTCTAATCTACCCCAAGGAAATCTAACTGAACAAGGGAACTCTCAGTGGTCTCCATCTGTCCCTAAGGATGTGGAGTGGTCTGCTGAGTAAGGACCTACTCTGTCGTCTTTATTCATGATCCTGAAAAATGTAGATAGGGCACGTCAACGCGTGACCCAGTAGGAAACCTAACTAAACTAGGTTGGACCCAGTTTCTGAACCGGTCCACCTAACTAAATTGTCGGTCTACTGAAGTAAATATGTCCACAGAGCATGCATAAATGAAACATATCACATCATGCAAGTATTGAAAGTAAGGCTGAGAACATGGAAATATGAAGTGACAATATTCATGGGTTGATTACAATTAATTTGAAGTTTTTAAATTTATTTAAATATTTATACACTCATGTAAATCGTAGAACACTTAAGAAGCTGGACTTCACCTCGGGTGGGTGAACAAAGTGGTACTACTAACAGTAACACGAGCATTATAGGGGCCTATCATAACTCTCCCATTTTGGGAGTGAGATGGTGATACTCCTCTACCTCATGGTACATCACGAATACACCCATGGGACTCTCTAGCCTTGTCCAGTCCCCGTGTCGGCTGTCGGGAGTGCGAGTGAGACTATAAATCCATGTCTACTCCTTAACGCCTACTTTTTACACGTGTTCTCCCAAACCCACATCTGGAATCTTATCCATCTTTGAATGGATTGAGGATTCCAGACATATTATGCTCATCTCACTCTCAGTTATTATCTCATTTCATCAGTTGTCTCATTTTGGCAGTCTCATTACTGCATTCACAACATCATTACTATATGAACATTTCACTATGTTCATTTATCAAGTTCGATTACACATTCCTTTTTATGGTCAGATTTCCATATATGAAACCATTTCAAAAAGTAACATGAAGTTCTTCCTTTTTTGCATATGAACATAAGTGCAATGATGAAAAAAATCATAGTGTTCACATTTATCAATTCCATACAAGTATTCTTAACTTATCAAAATTGAAATAGCATAACGTGAATTCCACATGGAGCATATCCTGAGCATGTAATTTATATTTCATAAGGCAAGG